>PVIY010052304.1:0-15266 GCA_004026745.1 Myrmecophaga tridactyla
AGAAAAAAATTCCATTTACAATTGCAACCAAAAGAATAAAATATTTAGGAATAAATTTAACTAAAGATACAAAAGTCCAGTACAAATAAAACTACAAGAAATTGTCAAAAGAAATCACAGAAGACCTAAATAAATGGAAGAGCATACCTTATTCATGGATTGGAAGACTAAATGTAGGTAAGATGTCAGTTCCACCTAAATTGATTTACAGATTCAATGCAATACCAATTAAAATCCCAACAGCTTACTTTTCAGAAATAGAAAAACCAATAACCAAATTTATTTGGAAGGGCAGGGTGCCCCAAATAGCTAAAAATATCCCGAGAAAGAAAAATGAAGTCGGAGGTCTCAAGCCACCTGACTTTAAGGCATATTATGAAGCTACAGTGGTTAAAAACACCACGGTACTGGCATAAAGATAGATATACTGACCAATGGAATAGAATAGAGTATTCAGATATAGACCCTCTCATCTATAGACAATTGATCTTTGATAAAGCAGTCAAGCTAACTCACCTGGGACAGAGCAGTCTCTTCAATACATGGCGCCTAGAGAACTGGATAGCCACATGCAAAGGAATAAAAGAGGATCCATATCTCAAACCCTATATAAAAATGAACTCAAAATGGATCAAAGACCTAAATATTAAATCTAAGACCATAAAAATTTTTACAAGAAAATATAGGGAAATATCTTATAAATCTTATAATAGGAGGCGGTTTCCTAGACCTTACACCCAAAGCACGGGAATTGAAGAAAGAAAGAAAGAAATGGGAACTCCTTAAAATGAAACACTTTTGTGCAGCAAAGAACTTTGTCAAGAAAGTAAAAAGATAGCCTACACAATGGGAGATAATATTTGGAAATGATATATCAGATAAAGGTCTGGTATCCAGAATATATAAAGAGATTGTTCAACTCAACAACAAAAAGATAAACAACCCAATTACAAAATGGACAAAAGGCATTGTCATGGTCAGATTCATGTGTCAGCTTGGCCAAATGGTGGTATCTGTTTGTCTGTGGGCAAGTGCTGTCCTGTCTGTTGCTATGAGGACATTGCATAGAATTAAATCATGATCACATCGGCTGCATCCACAGCTGATTCCATTTGTAATCAGCCAAGGGGCGTGTCTTCTGCAATGAGTGATGCTTAATCTAATAACTGGAAGCCTTTTAAGGGGGATTCAGAAGAGATAGGTTTCTTTCCTGCTTCAGCTGGTGAGCCTCTCCTGTGGAGTTCATCCAGACCCTCTATAAGAATTGTCAGCTTCACAGCCTGCCCTACAGATTTTGGACTCTATGTTCCCACAATTACATGAGACACTTTTATAAACTTTATATTTACAAATATTTCCTGTTAATTATGTTTCTCTAGAGAACCCTAAGTAATACAACTTGTATTTATTATAAGATAAATAAATATAAAGATAAATAAAAGTTTCTTATTATTATAAGAACCACAGGAGTGGTTCTTAAGAGACAGAATCTTAAAAATGGGTTTTTATGAATGTTTTCTATTCTGACTGGACTCAAAGGCCCTAAGAACTCTGATTCCCATAATCAGAATAATACTGCCAATCCATGGAGTGAGTTGGCAAAAGAGATAGTCAAAATATCATCATTTGATTCTTCTAATGCTTCGCTTGTACAAAGCCAGGCTGTGGGGAATAATGTTTTTGAGACACTTATGGAGTTTTTTGGAAAGAGAAGGTATAGAGATGTTATCTGGCTGTCGTTAGATACACTAGATACATTAATGAGTGAAAGGGATGGGCTTAAGGCTTCAAATGAGAAGCTTAAGCGCCGTCTGACAGATGTAGAAGTTTCTATGAGTGTCCTGAAGGAAAATCTTATTTCCTGTAGCTGTAGACTTGAGATCTCTGAAAATCAGACTCAGAATCTTATTGTTAGAGTAGCAACTTTACAACGTAAACTGAAATCTCGATCTTGCATGGTGTCTGCCGTTAAAGTGGGGGCATTGATTGGAAAGGAGTGGGACCCTGAAAAATGGGATGGTGACATATGGATTGATGAGTCGGGGTGTGGTTGAAACCCAAATCATGTTGAGTCTTCTCTAGATAACCCTGTAATAGTCTGCCCTAATGACACAGCTACCCCACCTCCAGCCTGGCTTGAGGAGTTGACCACCCAACCTCCACCTGAAAGGATTAGCCCTAGAGTGATTAATCCTGTTTCACCAGATGAAACTGCAAATGAAGCAAATGGCTTGGAAGATATTTCTAATTCTTTTCATGACCCACCCCCACCACCCCTCATTTCTTCCAGATCTATTACTAGACTAAAGTCCCAACAGGCCCCTAAAGGTGAGGTACAAAGTATCATGCATGAGGAGGTACATTATACTCCAAAAGAGCGGTGTGATTTTTCCAATTTATATAGACAGAAATCAGAAGAATATGTGTGGCAATGGATTTTAAGGGTATGGCATAATGATGGGAGGAATATAAGGCTGGATCAAGCTGCATTCATTGATATGGGCCCACTAAGCAGAGATTCTGCATTCAATGTTATAGCTCGAGGGGTTAGAAAATGCATTAACAGTTTGTTTGGATGGTTGGTTGAAACATGGATCAAAAGGTGGCCGACATTACATGAGGTTGAAATGCCAGAACTGCCCTGGTATAATGTAGATGAGGGGATCCAGAAGCTTAGAGAGATTGGAATGTTAGAGTGGATTTATCATGCAAAACTGCTCTTACACCCCAGGAATGTCCAGAGGATGCACCTTTTACCAGAACAGTGAGAAATAAATTTGTGAGACTAGCGTCATCATCCCTGAAGAGCTCTGTAGTTGTACTTCTCTGTAGGTCAGATATTACTGTGGGAACTGCTGTCACTGAGCTGGAATCCTTAAACACAATGAGGATGATCAGATCGCAAGTTGGCAGAAGCCAGGTGGGAGCACTTAGTCGTCAAAGACAAGGAAGATGTGGCTATCATAATAGACAGCAGACAAAGCAGGAGTCAAAATAATCTGACTCACAGAGACTTGTGGCATTAGCCAGTAAATCATGGAGTACCCAGAAGCACAATAGATGGGAAATCTACTAAATTCTTATTTGAGCTGTATAAACAAGGGAGTTCTAGGTCAAGTGAACAGAAGTCTAAGTTGAATTACAGAAACAAAGAGTCACGGCCCTTAATCAATTTCCAGACTTGAGACAGTTTACAGACCCAGAGCCCCATGAATGAGGAGGAGGCCAGGTCCCTTTGGGGGAGAACACTGTTACCCTGCCACAAATTTATACTGTTAATCTTCCCCTAAGTCTTCCCCAAGAAGACTGACGGCCTTTTACCGGGGTAACTGTGCATTGGGGTAAAGGAAATGATCAGATATTTCAGGGATTATTAGACACTGGTTCAGAAGTGACATTAATTCCAGGGGAAACAACATGTCACTCTGGTCCACCAATCAGAGTAGGGGCTTATGGAGGCCAAGTGATTGATGGAGTTTTAGCTCAGGTCCATCTCACAGTAGGTTCAGTGGGCCCCTGGACCCATCCTGTAGTTATTTCCCCAGTTCTAGAATATATAATTGGAATAGACACACTGAGCAACTGGCAGAATCCCCACATTGGCTCTCTAACTCATGCAGTGAGAGCTATTATGGTGGGAAAGGCCAAGTGGAAGCCACTAGAACTGCCCCTACCTAGCAAAATAGTAAATTGGAAGCAATACCAGATTCCTGGAGGGATTGCAGAGATTACTGCCACTCTTACGGACTTGAAGGATGTAGGGGTGGTGATTCCCACCACATCCCCATTCAACTCTCCTATTTGGCCTGTGCAGAAAACAGATGGGTTTTGGAGGATCACAGTGGATTATTGTAAGCTCAACCAGGTGGTAGCTCCAATTGCAGCTGCTGTTCTGGATGTGGTATCATTGCTTGAGCAAATGATACTGAAACCTGGTATGCAGCTATTGATCTCACAAATGCTTTTTTCTCAATAGCTATTAGTAATGACCACCAGAAACAGCTTGCTTTCAGCTGGCAAGGTCAGCAATATACTTTCACTGTCCTACCTCAGGGGTATATCAACTCTCCAGCCCTATGTCATAATCTTTTGGCAGGAACTTTGATCATTTCTCCCTCCCACAAGACATCACACTGGTCCATTATATTGATGATATCATGTTGATTGGACCAAGTGAGCAAGAAGTAGCAACTACTCTAGACTTACTGGTAAGGCATTTGCATGTCACGGGATGGGAGATAAATCTAACAAAAATACAGGGGCCTTCCATCTCAGCGAAATTTCTAGGTGTCCAGTGGTGTGGTGCATGTTGAGATATCCCTGCTAAAGTGAAGGATAAGTTGCTGCATCTGGCCCCTCCTACGACCAAAAAAGAGGTACAACACCTAGTTGGTCTCTTTGGATTTTGGCGACAACATATTTCTCATTTGGGCTACTCCAGCCCATTTATTGTGTGACCAGAAAAGCTGCTAATTTTGAGTGGGGACCTGAACAAGAGGAGGCTCTACGACAGGTCCAGGCTGCTGTAGAAGCTGTTCTGCCACTTGGACCATATGATCCAGCAGATCTAATGGTGCTGGAAGTGTCAGTGCAAATGGAGATGCTGTCTGGAGCCTTTGGCAGGCCCCTAGAGGAGAATCACAACACAGACCCTTAGAATTTTGGAGCAAAACCTTACTGTCTGCTGCAGATAACTACTCTCCTTTTGAGAGTTTCTCCTTTTGAGAAACAGCTTTTGGCCTGTTACTGGGCCTTAGTAGAGACTGAACCCTTAACCAAGTTACCATGAGACCTGAGTTGCATTTCACAAGTTGGGTGTTGTCTGACCCACCAAGCCATAAAGTTGGGCATGCACAGCAGCACTCTATTGTGAAATGGAAATCATATATATGAGATAGGGCCAGAGCAGGTCTTGAAGGCACAAGAAAGTTACATGAGGAAGTGGCCCAAATGCCCATGGTCTCCACTCCTGCCACATTACCTCCTCTTTCCCAGACCAGAGCAATGGCATTTGGGGATGTTCCTTACAGTGAATTGACTGAGAAAGAGAAAACTTGGGTCTGGTTTACAGATGGTTCAGCACTATACGCAGGTACCACCTGAAAGTGGACAGCTGCAGCATTACACCCCCTTTCTGGGGTGTCCTTGTAGGTCAGTGGTGAGGGGAAATCCTCCCAGTGGGTAGAACTTCGAGCAGTGCATCTGGTTGTTAATTTTGCTTGGAAGAAGAACTGGCCTTTTAAGGAGGATTCAGAAAAGACAGGTTTCTTTCCTGCTTCGGCCAGCAAGCCTCATGGAGTTCATCCAGACCCTCCATCGGAATTGTCAGCTTCACAGTCTGTGCTACAGATTTTGGACCCTGTGTTCCCTTGGTTACATGAGACACTTTAATAAATTTTATATTTACAAATATTTCCTGTTGATTCTGTTTCTCTAGAGAACCTAAACTAATACAGACATGAAAAGACGTTTCCCAGAAAAGGAAATATAAATGTCCAAAAGGCACATGAAGAGATGCTCAACTTCCCTGGCTACTAGGGAAATGCAAATCAAAACCACGATGAGATATCATCTCATACCCACCAGAATGGCCATTATCAACAAAACAGAAAATGACAAGTACTGGAGAGGATGTGAAGAAAGAGGCACAGATATCCACTGTTAGTGGGAATGTGAACTGGTACAACCGCAGTGGAAGGCATTTTGGCAGTTCCTCAGGAAGCCAAGTATAGAATTGCCATATGACCCGGCAATACCATTGCTAGGTATCTATACACAGAGGACATGAGGGCAAGGACACAAACGGACATTTGCACAACATAGTTTATAGTGGCATTATTTACAGTTGCCAAGAGATGGAAACAGCCAAAATGTCCATCAACAGACGGGTGGCTAAACAAACTGTGGTATATACATATAATGGAATATTATGCAGCTGTAAGACAGAATAAAGTTACGAAATATGTAACAACATGGATGGACCTTAAGGACATTATGTTGAGTGAGATTAGCAGAAACAAAAGGACAAATACTGTATGGTCTCACTGTTATGAACTGACATTAATGAATGAACTTAGAGAATTTCAGTTGGTAACAGAGGTCCTTAGGAGATAGAAATAGAGTAGATATTGGGTAATTAGAGCTGGAGGGATACAGATTGTGCAACAGGACTGATTGTAAAAATTCAGAAATGGATAGCATAACACCACCTAACTGTAATACAATAATGTTAGGACACTGAATGAAGCTGAATGTGAGAATGACAGAGGGAGGAGGCTTACGGACACAAATGAAATCAGAAGGAAAGATAAACAATAAAGACTGAGATGGTATAATCTAGGAATGCCTAGAGTGTATAATGATAGTGACTAAATGTACAAATTTAAAAATGTTTTTGCATGAGGAGGAATAAAGGAATGTCAATACAGCAGGGTGCTGAAAATAGATGGTAATTAATATTTTAAAACTTTAACTTACATGTGAGACTAAGGCAAAAAATATTTGGTACAAATTTATATTTTGACTAGTGCATTTCCTAATATAACTTATGTGGACAGCTTAATTGAACACCATAGTACATGGAACCTTGAGTCGGGCATGAGATTTTGTAGGTTTGTCCAGAGTAATGCCCCAATAAATCCCAGAGTGTTTTGAACAGTGCATAAAAAGGTATTTGCAAAGTCTCCTCAGGGGAATGGTGAGAAAGGGGGAAAATTCAACTTCCCAAGTGGAGAATTCTTGATATTCTCACAAGCAGGGTGGACAACCAAGCAACAGTCTGAGCCCCCAATATTGGGGTTTGCACATATGAAACTTAGCCCCACAAAGAATAGGCTAAGCCTACTTAAAATTAGGCCTAAGAGTCACCTCCAAGAGAACCTCTTTTGTTGCTCAGATGTAGCCTCTCACTCTCAGCCAACATGACAAGTAAACTCACTGACCTCCCCCTCTCTACATGGGACATGACTCCCAGGGGTGTGGACCTTTCTGGCAACATGAGACAGAAATCCTAGAATGACCTGGGACTCAGCATCAAGGGACTGAAGCAACCTTCTGGACCAAAAGGTGGAAGAGCAAAATGAGACAAAATAAAGTGTCAATGGCAGAGAGATTCCAAACAGAGTTGAAAGGTTATCCTGGAGGTTATTCTTTTGCATTAAATAGATATTACCTTTTTAGTTAAGGTGTAATGGAGAGGCTGGAGGGAACTGCATGAAAATGTAGAGCTGTGTTCTAGTAGCCATGTTTCTTGAAGATGATTGTATAATGATAAAGTTTTCACAATGTGACTGTGTGATTGTGAAAACCTTGTGTCTGATGCACCTTTTATCTACCTTATTGACAGATGAGTAAAACATATGGATTAAAAATAAATAAATAATAGGGGGAACAAATATTAAAATAAATTTAGTAGATTGAAATGCTAGTGATCAATGAAAGAGAGGAGTAAGGGGTATGGCATATATGAATTTTTTTCTGTTTTCTTTTTATTTCTTTTTCTGGATTGGTGCAAATGTTCTAAGAAATGATCATGATGATGAATATACAACTATGTGATGATATTGTGAGTTATTGATTATATATCAAGAACGGAATGATCATATGGTAGGAATGTTGGTGTTTGTATGTTGTTATGTTTAATAAATAAATAAATGCATAATGTTATTTTAAAAAGCACCTAAAAGTAGAGATGATTTGAATAAGAATATATTATTATATTGTTCATATTTATTATAGCATACATTCTTTTCTTAATATAATATTGATTACATTATTTAATATGTTACATAATATATAATATAATAAACAATAAGAAAAATCACACGTATCAAAAGGTAAGGCATGCAAAGACTGAAGAAACCAAATATATGTGTTTACTGTGGCATGTCGTCAAGTTAGTGGAACACAGAAGGGTCTTAATGAGTTAAAATCATTCACTTGATTAAATGTCTGTAAATCTTCATAATTCTTACTGTAGTTTACTTAATATTTATTGTAAATTATGTGACTAGTAACTTCCTGTGTTTTCAAGTAAATTTAACAAGGTGGAGCTCTTACCTGGTTTTCCTTTCCAACCATTGCAAGTTGTATACCAAAGATATTACTAATCACTCCTGTGTGCACAAAGAGGATTAATTTATTACTTTTATCAGCCACCTCCAATACTTGTCCACATGCAGGGTACACATTAGCTAAGCTGGGCATCAACAGCTCCCCATGCAGAGTCTCAATCACCTGTTGTTTATCTTCATGGCACAAATGACAATAAAAAATAGCTGACCAGAATGTCAGAATGTTAGAACTAGAATGGCTGCATCATAGCTTTCCCTGGTTAAAATCCACGTTGGCTAGAAGCCAAGTGGAGCAGAACGGTGTTGCTAGCAGCTCATGAAATGGTTCCATCATGTATGCATGATGTGCATGGACAAGACCGTATCATTTCCGGGGGTGGGGTGCAGTTATTCAAGGGCATTCAACATTGCAGAAAACATTCTTAAATTCCATGTTTCCTTATTTTAAATATTCCTCCACTGAATATGAAACCTAAAAACTGCTGAATGGCAGTATTCTAATAGTTAGAAAGAGGGGCAACTCGGAGAGCTGCGTCCACACTCTGGTGATACCAAGTACAGGCACTCACAAGCAAGAATGTGCCACAGTAAGAGTCTGTGCTCCCTGCAAAGTTGGTGTGTTAGTTAGATTCAGTTGTCAGCTTGGCCAGGTGAGCATACCTAGTTTTGTTGCTGCAGACATAAGCTAATGGTACGTGAACCTCATCTGTTGCTAATTACATCTGCAGTCGGCTAGGAGGCGTGTCTGCTGCAATGAGTGACGTTTGACTTAATTGGCTGGTGCTTAAATGAGAGAGCGCAATGTAGCACAGCTAAGCACCTCAGCTTTCCTCATCTCAGCACTCGCAGCTCAGCCCAGGCCTTTGGAGATGCAGAAAGAAGTCGCCCCAGGGAAAGTTGTTGGAACGCAGGGGCCTGGAGAGAAGGCCAGCAGAGACCATCCTGTGCCTTCCACGTAAGAAAGAGCCTCAGTGGAAAGTTAGCTGCCTTTCCTCTGAAGAACTAACAAAATAAATCCCCTTTTATTAAAAGCCAATTCGTCTCTGGTGTGTTGCATTCCGGCAGCTAGCAAACTAGAACAGTTGGCAAATGAAATTTCTCTGAAGTTAACTGTTCACCAATTGGCAACCAGACATTTACTTAACAACTGCCATACCAATTACAGTACTTATTAGAATAAGCAGATTCAAACTGAAAGGTTTTTGGCTTAGCCCGGTTTATTATTGTTGGTCTATGCTCATAAACGAGCAATCTGTAATGTCTGGATATCTGTATCATAGACTGGCAGCTGCTTTGGATTTGAATGCATGTGACGCTTTAGTGTGAAGTCGGTTACTTGTTGACGTTTTTTACTCTATCAGTGAAATACATGTTGCCATGTCAATTCTTGCCAGGAATTTCTCAACAAAATGGATTTTTTTTTTCAGAATTTCAATAAATATCGTTATGCCTGGCCTTATAATTTTTAAAAGTTTTTTTTTTTTTTTAAAGTAAAGCGTGCAGGAAGCAAAGGCATTTCAGTGGCAGTGAGCACAGCTAGCGCCAAATATAATACCATTCCCTGCTAAAAAGAGGAGGCTCCTTGGAGAAATGACTGATTCCAGGACTGGGGCAAGGAAGATAGAAAATGGTCTTTCACACCTTGTTATACTAGGAGTAAGAAAATGCTCAAAAAGTGAATTGAATAAAACAATGAAGTATAACAAGGACACAGGAATCATACTTAAGAGGCTTCCACTAACTGAATCTGGGACAAATTCAGTACCAAAATGAATATGTCCAGTAATGGATAATAAACCATTGAAAAACAGGAATTCGTGACCCTCAACTGCAGAATAAAAACATAAAAGGAGAAGGGAGGACCCTTGCTTATACTACACAGAGTGCTTTGTATGACTGTTAATTACAAAGACAGTGCCAGAGCTGGAAAAAAGAAACAATTTGCAGCCATCAGATTAAAGATGAATCAGGCAAAAATTATCAATAAATATGAAACCTATAAGGAAATTTTGATGAGGGTAGAGGTTATTTGTGTAGTTATAAAATGTCTCTCTACAAATTGCTTATTAGTTGCAAGGGGGAAAAACAGTCATTATATTATAATCAAGAAATCAGACATTTTAGCTGGGTGACCAAAATTAAAGCCATCAAGGAGGAGGAGAAAGACACTGCAAGCCACCAAACGTGATATCCTGAGAAGAACAGAATGCATAACATGGATCTAATCATGAGGAAAAGTCAGACAGAATGATGAAATTTTAGCTTTAAAAAAATGGAGGATTGGCAACCCCCTGAAGACAGATAGTAGATTATCATCGCCAAAGGTTGGAAATAACCCAAGTGTCCCACAACAGATGAATGGTGAAACAAAATGCGGTACAAACAATGCAATTACATTCAGCTGTGAAAAAAAATGAAGATCTGATACATGCAATAACATGGATGAAACTTGAAGACATCATGTTGAGCAAAATAAGCCAGACACAAAACAACGGTTTTTGTATGGTCTCACTTATATGAAGTCATTAGAATAAGCAATAGAGTGAGAAACTAGAATACAGGTTACCAGGTGCCAAGGTGGAATCTGGAATGGGGAGTTAATGCTTAAATTGCACAGAGTTTCTATTAGGGGTGATGGAAGAGTTTTGGTTGTAAGTGCTGCTGTCAGTAACACGATACTGCCATGCTAGTGAATACCACTGAGCTGTATATCTGAATGTGGTTAAAGGGGGAAACTCTAGGTGATATAGATGTTGTTAGAATAAAATTTTTAAAATTCCCCAGGGCTGTACTACTGCAAACTATGGCCTATAGTTAATAGTACAATTTTAATAATCTGTGATCAATTGTAACAAAAGTACCACACAAATACAAAATGTTAAAACGGGTGGGTATATGGGAACTCTGTATTTTCTACAGGATCTTTCTGTAAATCTAAAACTTCTGTAATAAAAAAAAAAAAAGGTAGATTAGTGGTTTCCACAGGCTGGGGAGAGGGAGAATGGAAAGTGACTGCTTCTGAGTGCTGAAAATATTCTGGGATCACAGAGTGGTGGCAAAAATTTGTGAATATATTAAAAGCTACTGAATTGTACACTTTAAATGGTGGATTTTTGATACGTGAATTGTATCTCAATTATAATATTGTTTGAGAAAAAAAGGGAAATGTATTCTTCAAAGATGTCAATGTTATAAAAGACAAAGAAAAGCTGTGGAATCCCTATTAAAGGAGACTAAAAAGAAGTGACAACCAAATGCAATACCTGGCCCTTGACTAAATTCTTGGGAAAAATGCTATAAAGGATATTTTTGGGTAAATTGAAAAAACTGGAATGTGAAACAGTAAAGTAGAGAGACAGACTATGTGAAGTTGATAATTGTACTGTGGTTATATAAGAGAATATCCATTTCCTAGGAAATATACTATGTAGTATTTGGCAGTAAGGGGCCATGATGTATGTCACTTGACCTCAAATCATTCAAGAAAGAAATTGTAAGAGCAAAAGAGAGCAAATCATAAAGCAAATGGGGTAAAATGTAACAATAGGCGAATGTGGATAAAGATATAGAGATGTTCTTTGTAATATATTTTTTTTTGTAATTTTTCTGTAAGTTTGAAATTATTTCCAAATAAACTTTTAATTGTAGCATTCAGTCAAACAGATCTTTCCATGGAAATTTATAGCCTTACATACTTATATTAGAACAAAAGAGAGACTGAAAATCAATGTGCTAAATATACAACATAAGTTTGAAAAGAGTAACAGAATAAATTCAAAGCAAATGGAAAAAATTAAATAATAAATATAGGTGCAGAAATAAATGGAATAGAAAACAAACATTAGATATCACCTCAACCAGGATACCTTCCCAGTTCCTCACAGTCAGGTGAAATGCTTTTTTTTTGAGCATCTTGCTCATGGTTACAGTCTTTCTATATAGCAAAGTATCTGGTGGGTAAGTAAGATACTCAACAAATGTTTCTCGAGTGAAACGTTAAATTATTATGAGGAAGAAATGAGTTAACGCTGGCATATGCCCTGAAATACTGTTAGTTTCAGTAACTGTTAGTTACCACTTTGGTATCTGCTCCATTCCTCATTCTCCAATACAAACTATGCCCCCAAATACTAATATTGAGCCTCAGATTGCCCCAGCCATCTGCTGAAACCAGTTCTCCTAGCGGGGAGTGTATGGTGGGCTGGGGTCCACTTGTGATATCTGGTACATGCTGCTTTACTGAACCATACGTCAAGCCGAGGTATTTCAGCATATGTATATTCAGGGCACTTTATATCAGCCTATGGTTGCGCTTATAGGAGCTGGTCTTCCAAGTACTCGGAATATGGAAATATTGTATACCTTCAGAAAAGGAGAGACAGTGGGGAGGAACCATAGGAGCCTTTCCCACATGTGTTTCTTGAACAAAACTTGCCTAGCCTTTTCCACAGAGTTGTTGTGAAGATTAACTTACACATATCTGTAAAGCAATGTTGTAAACGAAACATTATACAAATGGAAGCAGTGTTCTCATAAGATGTATAAGGTTAGCACTGGCCCTCTCCTGAGGATGAGGCTGCACTAGTCCATTCGAAGTGGGTTCAGGTTTGTACAGTACTGAATCTGCATCAGAGTAAAAGCAAGGAAAATCTGTCAACCACAAAGAAGTGAGCATAAAAAATTGAATAAACAAATGTTAAAATAAATTTAGTTTGAAATGCTAGTGATCAATGAAAGGGAGGGGTAAGGGGTATGGTATGTATAAATTTTTTTTTCTGTTTTCGTTTTATTTCTTTTTCGGAATAGATGCAAATGTTCCAAGAAATAATTATGATGCTGAACATGCAACTATGTGATGATATTGTGAATTACTGATTATATATGTAGAATGGAATGATCAAAATAGGAATGTTTGCATTTGCTTTGTCTTTTTTTGGTGTTTAAAAATTAAAATAAATAAATAAATAAATAAATTGAACCAGTGAACCTGTGGATGGTTCCAGGGAGAGAGAGAAGGAGGGGAGCATAGGGCAGGGTTTGTTGAAAGGGCTGCGTGGGAAGTTATCAGCTAATTCAACAGCTTCTGCAGAGAAGGGGATCCTTTTTCAGCTTCTACATAATCTGGAAGTCATACTCTTGATTGAAAGCCAAGGCCTACTATAAAACCATCTAACTACTCAGACATGAAGAATGCTCCATGAGCAAAGATCACCACAGATAAGGACAATTTTTTTTAGCAGGATAATTTTTCAGGGTAATTTTTTGAAGGAGAGCAACTTTCCTTAAGTTTTCAGTATCATTCAGGAGTCATTAGGAATAGAAGCTGGGTTTACGGACCTGTGGCAAAAGCTGTTGGCAAAGATTCTACATGTAAATTATGAACTTTGGACAACTAAAAACAGATGGAGCTTCCACAGCAACCAATTTAAATGTCATTCCCCAGAAGGAAAATGGTGTGAATCACAGAAGAAGCTCAACTGATAATGTAGAACCAAGAGGTTGGAAGAAATGTCGCCAAAGAGTCTGGAAGAAAAACATTTACTTAAACTCTGTCTGATTAAAAATTTACCCTATTCCTTAGTGAGTAGGTATTGAAATTCATGCCAGAATCTTGCCATATAAGATTTGCAAAGCTTTTGTTTTGTTTTGCTTATTTGTTGTTAAATAAGCAGACTTGGGTATGTTCCATCATTCATTCTCTCACATCCTTATAAAGTTCCCATTAGAGAACCTGTGACAGCTGGTCTCCAAAGCTAGCTCCCCACCCCCCCCCAATGAATCAATCCTCCCAGGATTCACCCCTTGTGCAGGTGAATCTGGGTTAGCCTTGTTGACTTGCTGTTAATCAACAGAACGTGGTGGAAGAGATACTTTGCCAGTTCTGGACTCAAGGTATAAGAAGGCCTAGGAGCTGCTGCTTTTGCCCTTTGGGGAATCCCAGCCACCATGTAAGAGAGTCTGTGACACCTGAAGAGCCCATGTGGAGAGGCCCTATGAAGAAGGAGAGCCCTGAGATAACACAGGTAGAAGAAGTTCAGGTGCCCAGCCTTGTGGCCATCCCAACCAAGCATGTCAGCTGCAAGCACCAAACATGGCCATGGGCCCTCATGGAAGGTCCAGCCTATCTGAGCCTCCAGATGACCACAGCCTCAGGAGCAGAAGAATTCCCAGCTGCAGCCAGTCAACACACAGAATCATGACAGGAATCAAAAATGGTAATTGGTGTTTTAGTTTGTTAAAGGTGCCAAAATGCAATATACCAAAAAAATGGGATGGCTTTTAAAAAGGGTTATTAAGTTGCAAGTTTACAGTTCTAAGGCCACAGAAATGTCCAAACTAAGGTATCCATAGAAAAACCTTAACTCCAAAGAAAGCACCAATGACTTTCGGGGTTTCTCTCTCAACTGGGAAGGCACATGGCGACATCTGCCTGCTTTCTTTCATTTCCTAAGGCTTCCCCAGGAACATTTTTCTTCTGCATCATCAAAGGCCTCTGGCTGTGTGCATTCTGTTAGCTCTAAAGCTTTTTACAAAACAGTTTTTTCTTAAAGGGCTCCAGCAAGAGACCCTACCTTGAATGGGCAGAGATACATCTCCATGGAAACCACGTAAGCAAAACTTACCACCCACAATTGCAGGCGTCCCATCTCCAAGGAAACAATAAAAAGGACACTACCCAGCAATATCGAATGAGGATGAAAGAACACGGTTTTTATGGGGTACACAATAGCTTCAAACCAGCACAGCTGGTTTAATCCAGTAACTTCAGGAAGATTTGTTACACAGTGAGAGATAATGGAAACAGAACCCCTGGAGTTTTGTTAGAAATGGATCTGAACTGAGGAGGGGGAGGTGCCAGCTGCACCTGCAGTCCCAATCCTGTACTGTTTTACATCAGTCTTCCTTACAGTGTGGGGCTCTAAGGGCAGGAAAGGACAGTGACTAGGTGTCCGGTATGTGCCAGCTACATCTCTCTTTCATGTGAATTTTATAAGACCAATGAAATGTGCCATTTTAATTGAATACAGCTGTGTTTACTTCTGAGGACCGCACCTGCTCCTCATTGTACTCAATAATCTGTGAAATTCAGCCAGAATAGGGTTGCAATGATCTTCTCTTGTATTCAGTAAAAGTAAAATAGTTCTTCTGTGAGATCTTTGCAAAAAAAGAATTAAATTGTCAAATCCAGTATTC
>PVIY010052305.1:0-15244 GCA_004026745.1 Myrmecophaga tridactyla
TGCACACTCACTATGCTCTCTCTCCATACCCCACTGCACACTCAGCTCCTGTGCACACTCACTATGCTCTCTCCACACCCCACTGCACACGCAGCTCCTGTGCACACTCACTATGCTCTCTCTCCATACCCCACTGCGCACTCAGCTCCTGTGCACACTCACTATGCTCTCTCCATACCCCACTGCACACTCAGCTCCCATGCACATTCACTACGCTCTCTTCAAACCCCACTGCACACGCAGCTCCTGTGCACACTCACTATGCTCTCTCTCCATACCCCACTGCACACTCAGCTCCCGTGCACATTCACTACGCTCTCTCCACACCCAAAGTCCTCCAAAGATGCCACTCTCTCCTTAAAACTGTCCTTAGTGCCTACTTGGCTGTGGGCACCATGACCCGCAGGAGGAGTGGGAGCCCCAAAGGGGGCATCTCATTCCCAGATCCCTAAGGCTGCTGTTGGCACTGTCAAAAGCCAGGGCGACCCGAGCTCCTGGAGACACCGCGCCATGCTCCAGAGACAACTAAAAACACAATACATTCTACAGACAGGCAGCTGAAGGTTTTGCATTTAGCACAATGTTGGCATTTGAAAAATGTGAAAAATGTAAAACAAATTATGTAGCAAACTATAGCAAATATTTTCCTTACAAACTCATTAAGCAGTTATGAGAAAACAGACACTGCAGCTGATATATAGTTTTTTTTCTTGGATGGCTGTACAAAAGGAACATCCAATTGACAGGCAAATGTTAAGGAAAACAAACTTTATTAACTTCTAGAACAGAAGATGGCTATTGAGAATGCGGTTATGAAATAAGATTCAGGAAATTCACATCAGTCATTGCCCTGAATATTAGTTTCCTGTTTCATTACTTGTTTAACAGTTATAATAGTATTTTGAAAAAAAGGCAGGAACATTCCGTACAATAATTTAAGTTAGCATTTTGGGGATTCAGGGCAGGATGGAGAATACATCCTAGTAAAAAGTCAAGTTTGCACCTACATTTGGAAAACAGTTTGAGTCCTGGCGAGGAATCTGCCCTGCCTCCACTCTATCCTGAACTTCCCATAGGATCTTGCTCTTTCCTCCACTGAAGCCCAGAGTCCCTCAGAGTCATCCAGGAGGGTTGGAATTGACTTCTTCCCAACTCCCGTTAATGCTGCCTATTGAGACCTCCTCCCACGAACCACGGATATTCTTAAAGGCATCTAGAACAGTGAATCCTTTCCAGGAGGTTTTCAGCTGACTTTGCCCAGATCCATCAGAGGAATCACTATCCGTGGCAGCTATAGCCTTAAAAATCTCTTTCTTCAACAGTAAGACCTGAAAGTTGAAACGACTCCTCAATCCAGGGGCTGCAGAATGGATGCTGGGTTAGCAGGCCTGAAAACTCATCACGTTGTACATCTCCATCAGAGCTTTGGGTAACCAGGTTCACTGCCAAAAATATTTTGAGAGGTGTAGCCCCTTGGTGGGCAGTGTGGTGGCTCCACAGGAGGCTGGGGTGGGGTTGCCATAGGGTCCTGCAACCCCGTCGCTCAGTGTGTACCTGGAGGAACAGAGTGTGGGGAGAATGGACATCTGCACACTGGTGTTCCTGGCGGCAGTGTTCCGGAGTCACGAAGGATGGAGGTGGCCTAAGGGTACAACGACTGAGGAATGGAAGGCGGAACTGTGGCAAACATAAAATGGATGCCTGAGCTGCACAAGAAGGAAAGAAGCCCTGAGGCATGCAACTAGGTGAATGAACTTGAGGACTGTATGTTGAATGAAATGTCAGGAACAAAAAGACAAATATTATCATGCTTCAATATACAGACTAACTATAATATAGAAAATCAGTGAACTGAAGACAAGAGCATGGGTTATCAGGTTGGGGCCTATTGTAAAGGGTCCTAGATTGTAAGCTCTCACAGCAGTCACATATATTCAGGAGTTGTAACTGTTATTTCTAAATTCTGAGATACTGAGCTGTGTGTATATAACACGGTTCTTCCCTGAAACTTATGTGACACCTGAGATTCAGAGTTAGAGCTCTGAAGCTATGAAAGCCAGCACTACCCCTTACAAGAAAACTGTTTAAAAAGTTGGATAGGGGATCCGACCTCGACTAGAGATATGAATGAATCTGGACAGAATACAGGGTAAAGGATGATATCGTCCATATTTTAAAACTTCAACTTCTTTGTGAGACCAAAGGGAAAGAGGTTTATTTGGTGCAAAATTTGTAATTTGGGTAGCACTTTACCTACTTTAACTTGTGAGGTCAGTTAAGTTGAACTCCATAAGCACATGGAATCTGGAATAGGGAATGAGATTTTGTTGGTTTGTCCAGGTCAGTGTGATGACCCGAAATATTTCAAAGTAATTTGAGCAGTGAATAAAGGAGTATTTGCCAAGTCCCCCTGCGGGGGTGGAGGAGAAAGAAATAATTTTCAACTTCCCCATTTGGAGATTTCCTACTATTCTTACAAGCAGTGGGGACAATCAATTCAATAGGCCGAGTCCTCAATCTTGGGGTTTGTCCCAATGAAACTTATTCCTGCAAACGACAGACTAAGAGCTGCCCCAGAGAACCTCTTTTGTTGCTCAGATGTGGCCTCTCTCTAAGCCAACTCAGCAGGGGAACTCACTGCCCTCCCCCCTACATGGGACATGACTCTCAGGGGTCTCCCTGGCAACGTGGGACAGAAATCCCAGGATTAGCTTGGACATGGCATCGTGGGATTGAGAACGCCTTCTTCATCAAAGAGAGAAGAAAGAAATG
The DNA here is from genome assembly GCA_004026745.1 of Myrmecophaga tridactyla. Taxonomy (NCBI): domain Eukaryota; kingdom Metazoa; phylum Chordata; class Mammalia; order Pilosa; family Myrmecophagidae; genus Myrmecophaga; species Myrmecophaga tridactyla. Next base: position 2,773 of record PVIY010052305.1, read on the forward strand.
AGATAAAATAAAGTTTCAATGGCTGAGAGATTTCAGAGTCAGGAGGTCATCCTGGAGGTTATTCTCATGCATTATACAGACATTCCTGTTTAGTTTATGGTATACTGGAGTGGATGGAGGGAAGTACCTGAAACTGTAGAGCTGTGTTCCAGTAGCCTTGATTCTTGAAGATGACTGTATAACAATATAGCTTTTACAATGTGACTGCATGATTGTGAAAACCTGTGTCTGATGCTCCTTTTATCCAGGGTATGGACAGATGAGTAAAAATATAAGGATAAAAAATAAATAAATAACAGGGGGGATAAGGGTAAAAAAAAAAAAATTGGGTAGATGGAAATACTAGTGGTCAGTGAGAGGGAGGGGTAAGAGGTATGGGATGTATGAATTTTTTCTTTTTATTTCTTTTTCTGGAGGGATGCAAACATTCTAAAAATGATCATGGTGATGAATACACAACTATGTGATGATACTGTGAGCCACTGATTGTATACCATGTACGGACTGTATGAGTGTGAAGATTTGTCAATAAGAATATTTAAAAGAAAGAAAGAAAGACGTAGTGCATTAAACTGAAAAGAATTTTTTTTTAAAGAATCTTTTTTTCTGAATGGTAGGTCTCAACAGCGGGTGTGAAATATTCAGTAGGCCCTTTTGGGAAGATGGGCTGCCACCCAGGCTGTGCGGTTCCGTTTACAGAGCACAGGAAGAGTATTTAGTACAATTCCTAAGGGCCCTACGATTTTCAGAATGGTCAGAAGCCTTGTCTTCAGTTTCAAGTCAGCAGATGCACTGGTCCCTAACAAGAGAGGCAGCCTGTCCTCTGAAGCTTTGAAGCCAGGCACTGATGTCTTTCTAGCTATGAGTCCTAGATGGCGTCTTCTTCCAATAGAAGGCTGTTTCTATCGGAAATCTGTTGTTAGTATAGCCACTTTCACTGATTATCTCAGCTAGATCTCAGGGATAACTTCCTACAGCTTCTGTACAGCGCTTGCTGCTTCATCCTGCACCCTGAGGCTGTAAAGATAACTTCACTCCCTAACCTTCATAAACCAATCTCTACTCGCTTCAAACTTGTCCTGTGCTCTTCACTTCTCTTAGCCTTCGCAGAATTCCAGAGAGCTAGCCCCTTGTCCTGGGTTGGGCTTTGATTTAAGGGAATATTGTGGCTGGTTTGATCTTTTATCCAGAATCAAATTTTCTCCCCCTCAGTAATAAGACTGTTTTGCTTTCTTATCATTCAAGTGTCCACTGGAGTAGCAATTTAATCTTTCTCAAGAATTCTTCCTTTGCACTTACTTGCACTATTAGCTGCAAGAGGTCTAGCTTTCCATCTGTCTTTGTTTGCTTAAATATTTTAATTGACAAATATTCACACACATACAGCCCGCACATGGCGTACAACCAATAGCTCACAATATCATCACATAGTGTGTACTCATCACCATGATCATTTTTTAGAACTTTTGCATCGCTCCAGAAAAAGAAATAAAAAGAAAACACTCATACATCCCATACTCCTTACCCCTCCCTCTCACTGACCTCTACTGTTTCCATCTACCCAATTCATTTTGTCTTGGTTTTTGACATGCCTTCCTCAATAAGCTTAACCATTTCTACCTTTTGATTTAAAGTGAGAGATGTGCGACCCTTACTTTCACGTGAAAACCTGGAGGCCATTGCAGGGTCATGAAGAGGCCGAATTGTAATACTGCTGCGTCTCAGAAGCAGGGAGGCTGGAGGAGAGGAAGAAGATGGGGAAATGCTGGTGGGTGGGGCACACACAGACCCAGACGCTCTCTTCCTCGTGGGGTGCAGGTCTTACACGGGCACGGCTCTGAAACAGTCACAACCGTGACACCAAGGAGCACGGATCACCACAACAGATAGAGTAATAACAAAAATGTCTGAAGTATTTTGAGAATTACCAAAACGTAACACAGTGACATGAAGTAAGCACATGCCGTTGTAAAACCAGCACCAACAGACTTTCTGGACATGGGGTTGCCACAAACCTTCAAACTGTAAGAAACATCTGTGAAGCGCAGTAAAGTGAATCACAATTAAACAAGGTAAGCCTCAGCCGGTACGTCCACCCGCCCTATGACCCAGTAATTCCACTCCTAGGTATTTACTCCGGAGAATATAAGCACACGTTCATACAAAGGGCTGCATGAAAACTTTCATCACAGCACTGTTCATTAATGTCAGTGAAAACCACCCAAATGTCTATCAACATGGGAAGAAATAAACGATGGAATCCTGCTTAGCTAGAGTAAAAGCTGAATGAGTGGGGAAAAAATCCAAATAAATAGTATATGATTCTATTTATGTAACGTTCAAGAATAGGTAAAACAAACAAACTGTAATAAAGTCAGAAGAACGGTTGCATGTGGCAAATGACAGGAAGGGGGCACAAGGAAACATCCTGACATGACTGACACGCTTTATACCTTGACTGGGACACTGGCTATACAGGTGTATGCATTTGTTAAAACTCATCAGAATGCATGTTGAGATATGTGCAATTCACATTTGTAAACGTTCCCTCAATAAAAAAAACTGTTTGAAAAAGCAAACCATGGTGTCATTTAGACAATAAAATTAGAAATGTCTACATAAACCAGATACACAACTACGAGTGCATTTGGAGGAAAAGGAACCAAACTGTCACAGTGAATGACAAGCTACACTGTCAGTCATAAAGAGAATGTAAGAATGGCAAACAAAATAAAAATAAAAAATAAGAACTCTAAAGTCCAAGGTATGGCTACTAATGCCTAGAAAGACGGCTCCTGTTCCGAAGGGAAACCCATCACTCCTGCACAGAAACGGGGCAGGCGGTGGAGGGCCCTTGGCTCTGATCTGACCAGCTGCCTCTCACAAGATCCCCAGAATGCCTTCTGAACCCCACTGACCAGCTGCCTCTCACAAGATCCCCAGAATGCCTTCTGAACCCCATAAACAAAAGGAGCAAAGAATTGCAGCATATTCAGTGGGGAGATATAAAGAAGGTAAAAGTGTTAGGAAATATTATGACAGACAAGCTGTAAAAACAGAGACACTAACGGCAGTTTTCAAGTAAGTCTTCAAATACAATGAAAAGGTCTTAAACAAGGGAGAATAAATCTACATCATATTCACCAAAGAAATAAATACAGCATTAACCGATGCATGCATTATTTAAGTTGGAAGAAAGAATTTCCTGAGAGAGAGAACTGTTAAATACTGCAATGGACTACGATAACTCACTCACTGGAGAATTTTAAAAATAGGGCAGTCTTACAAGTTTGGTTCTGCACAAAGGCAAAGGAAAAAACCACAACTTATGATCTTCAGTAACAAGTGATTTTCTTTGGCAATCAGACCACTTGAAAGAATAATTTTATCCTTGATGATTTTATCCTGTGTTCTTCCTTTACTAGGAGAGAATCTCAAGGATAAGGTAGTGACGAGGTATGGGAGAGCTAGCAGGGAAGAGGCATGTGGAAAGAAAACAGTATGAGAATAAGAATTAGCCAACGGAAAAGAAAAATATGAGCCAACAGAAGTCGTATCAAGCCAGTGTCAGTACTGAAAAGCCTTATCAAGCAGAGGCGACGGCAGCAGGCTATAGCGTGTAATCAACAGCGGTGACGTGTGGGGTGCAGCTGTGGTTGAAAGGGGACGTTCCGGGTCGTGTGTGTCACTGGAGGGAAAGCCCGAGGGTGACACGTGGGGTGGTGTAACAATTCTATCTAGAATTGACCATGCTGACCGCACAACTTTGTGAATTTACGGGAAGACATTGATGGATTATGTTGAGATAAATATTCTAAAAAAAAAAACTGCTTTAAAAAAAAAGCCTACCAGGCCTAGACTGTAAGCTCTTACAGCAGACACGTTTTGTCAGGAGTGGTGATTACTGTTTCTGAATTCTGAGAGGCTGTTTTATATGTACAGATAACCTGGTATTTACAGAGAAGAATGAGGCTGATTGGCTCAGGATTAAGGTAATTCAGAATACAGGGGAGAAAAAAATATATTGTCTATATTTCAGAATCACATCTACACTTTGAGACCAAAGGAAGAAGGGTTTATTTTGTCTGGAACATAAATTTTCTGTAGCACATAATCTAACCCAACCTGTCTGCAGAGTTCATTTAAACAAATGAAACACAGGAGCTCAGAATAATGAGGGCCTTTAATCCTGTATAGCTTAACGTAATGAATGCCTGGATATATCCCAGAACTTATTAAGCAGATAATCAAAAAGCACTGGCAAAGCCCCTTAAGGGATGGAAGAAAAAATAGGGAACTATTAAAATTTACATTCAGGGAATCCTGATACTGTGTTAAACATTAGGGACACCCAAATCAACAGGACAAGCCCTTAATCTTGAGGCTGACCCTGGTGAAGTTTATGTACATAGCAGAGAAGCTTAGCCTACCTACAGGCATGCCTAAGAGTTACCTCTGGAGGACCTCTTTAGCCGCTCAGACATGGCCTCAGTCTCTCTAAGCCCAACTCTGCAAGTGAAATCATTGCCCTCCCCCTTACATGGGACATGACATCCAGGGGTGAAAGTCTCCCTGGCAGTGTGGGAGATGACTCCCAGGGATGGGTCTCGCCCTGGCACTGTGGGATCAACAATTCCATCCTGACCAAAAGGGGGAAAAGAAGTATAGCTAATAAAGTATTAGTGGCAGAGAGAATTCAAACAGTGTCAAGAAGTTACTCTGGAGGTTGCTCTTACACAAGTTTCAGCTAGACCTTGCTACCTATCATAACCTGCCAAACCCCAAAAGCATTCCAGCCACCCCTAAAGAACACCTAGGGCAACATGAAAAAGTTAGAATGGGCATAGCCCAACTTCCCCTAAGAGAGGGACAGAAAGATCAAGCGGAGTTACACAGAGAAGGTCGGTTTAACAATTGAGTATGGCTGCTGCATCACTACACTGATATCTCTTTTAGTCTCCAGCATCTTAGAGCAGCTAGAAGTAAAAACCTAAAATTGTGGAATTGTAACCCATGTCAAACTCTGAAATCTGTTCTACAACTAATTGTGGTGCTGTGCTTTGAAACTTACTGCTTTTTAGTATATATGTTATTTTTCACAAAAAAAGAAAAAATGTCGGTTGTGATGATAAAAAAAATATATTTATTCCTTCTAGCTTCCTATGTTTTGGAGCAGCTAGAAGGAAAAATATGAGAGGATGGTATGGTAGCCCATAACATACTCTGGAATCTGTCCTGTAACTACTTGCTGAAGAGTACTTTGAAAACTATTGCTTTTTTCTTTCTTTGATTTGTATATATGTTATATTGGACAATAAAAAAAGTTTAAAAAAAAAAAAAAAGCCTATCACAAGCTATTACAGTCATTAGAGAAAGTGGAGGCAATCTCACTGCGGTCAGGCGAACAAATCTGCTTTTTCCTCATTATTTCTGCTTATGTCCAGAGAGTAATACATCGTGTTTATTACCATTACTACTGTTCAAAGAAGTATTTTGTCAGTTGATTAAATGTGACTAGCATTACTTTAAAGTAAAATGTATTACAAGGGTATAAAAGCAACCCTGTCAAATATATAGGGTAGAAAAAGATCTTTAAAACCTAATTATAACTCTTTTCACAAAAGAACAATTATGTATATGCATATGACTTGGAATTTTGTTTATCAAAAACTATTAAAAGAAAACTGAATGCAGAAACAATCTTAATGTTTTCCTAAAGAAGTTCTTTCTCTTCTGATTAAATCAATTAGACAAAGACGTTCAAAACATATTTTGTAAGTATTCTGTACTAAAATTAGCGTTACTAAAAGACATTGCCTTTACCTTTCAATTTTTCCATTACATGACCGCATAAGAAATGCTACTGGAAAGAAAAAGAAATGCCCATTTGTAATACACAGTTTAACCAATGAATAGATCATTCTTAAAACAAGCAGATTTACTGAATTCCCCATCAAGTATTCCAATTTGAATACACTAATCCTCAAAAGTAACAACTTAAGGCAAAAATATTTACTAATTCTCACAAGCCCAAATACAACTATTTTCTTTTCCCTCAACAATTAAACAAAAGTAAAGGCGTGTTCAATCAAAATGAATCTTTTATATTAGGATGATACATCATTTTGCACATTGCTAGATGATTAAATCCACAGCAAAGACTGTATCATCGAGCAAGAGTGCACGTGTGCCTCCGAGACCACTCTTAGTAAGGACTCAACACACGCTGCGGGGTGCAGAGCCCGCACAGACGCCAGCAGGCAGAGGGCTGACGCGGGGTCTGCTTGTCGTCGCTGCTGTCACACCTGACTCAGGTAAGGAAATGAAAGGAGGAAGCTTAAATCAAGGCAGCAGTCTCAAGTGGGGAGCCGGACAGACGCACTGCCTGCCTCTCCTCCCTCCCAAGGTCCTATTAAAATAACAAAGAAATGTTTTTCAAGATTAAGATCACAGCAAATCTAGAAAGTAGGGGAAAGACACAGCAGCAGGGTTTGGAACTTCTAGAAGAATGAAGGCAGATGAAATCAGAAAAATTCGCTGATGCCCGACCTCAACCAGACAGCGACATATCCCAAAACAGAGACAAAAAGAGACAAAGACATAAAAAATGACCCAAAAAGTTGAAACATGAAAGACAGATCTAAAAAAAAGCCAGTATTAATCTGAAGGGAATTTATATTTTATACAGATAATTTAATTTTATAAAGGGAACAGAGACAATAAGGAGGAGGAGAATCATGAAAGAAATACAATAGTGGAAGAAAATTTTCCTGAGCTAAAGCCAGCCAAGATCTGAGCGGAACAGTTTCACACAATGTCCAGCAGGGACAGTGAGGGGGAGGGAAGGCCATGCCCACACGCAAGCCATCACATTTCAAACCTCCAAGATAACCAGAAGTGAGTTAAGGAATCAAGCAGAGGACCTTCCCTTAGGCAATTAGAATCTGACTTCTTGGGAGCAACAGCAATGCCTTTAAATTTCTGAGGGAGCATGATTCAGAAGAACGAACTCAAGACAGCAAAACTATTAATATGCATGAGGGCAAAATAAAGACATCCTTCAACATGCACAATCTCAGGATACTTATCGTCTGTGCATTCAACATGAAAAAAAAAATTACTCAAGGAAGTACCCTACTAACCCCTCCCAAACACCACAGAAGATTCCTAGAGATGGAGGTGCTAAAAGAAACATGAATGGTTCATTATGAAGAAAATGAACCGAAATTTAAAGAGGATCCCCTGGCCCTAAAAGTGGGGTTCATCCCTCTTGGGGGGGGGGTAGGACCAGGCTACATCTCATGATACTGCAAATGCTGTTTTTACTGAGTTTAAAATTTTATAATCAATCTCTACACCCAGCAAAGAAGAATTAATTATAGCTTCAGAATAGAATGTTATAAACTAAGACCAAAAAAAAAAAAACCCACATTGAAGAAAAGTCAAGAGTTAGGGAAAGTGGATGGGAAGCAGAAGTGACCTCAATTTCAAATCCTGGTATCTGAATTTGACACTAAGGCTACGAGATCAAGAAATAAAAACATATTATTTGAGATTGTAATGGTAACCAGTAGAACTTAAAGAACGGAAACAATACCAGCACTTACTTGTGGAAAGTAAGACAAGGGCTGAAAGAGAAGGGGTACTTCCACTTTTCATTCCGGAATATTCTCTGTGGGTAGATACTTTCTATCAAGAATAGGTGTGCCAGTTCGAATCTAGTGAACCCCAGAAAAGCCATGCCCTTTAGTCCTCATTCAATATTGCTGGCTGGGAGCTTTTTGATTGTTGCCATGGAGATGTGACCCACCCAACTGTGGGTGGTAATTTTTGATTAGGTGGTTTCCATGGAGGTGTGTCTCCACCCCTTCAAGGTGGGGTTGTTTACTGGAGCACTTTAGGACGGAACTGTTTTGGAAAAAGCTGGAGAGCCACCAGAACCAATAGAGCCCACACAGCCAGAGACCGTAGGAGATAAAGAAGGAAAACACCCCCAGGGGAGCTTTGTGAAACCAGAATCCTGGAGAGACAGCTAGCAGACGCCGCCATGTTCACCACGTGCCTTTCCAGTTGAAAGAGGAACCCTGAACCTCATCGGCCTTTCCTGAGTGAAGGTCACCTCTCGTTGGTGCCTTTATTTGGACATTTTCATGGCCTTAGACTGTAAACTTGCAGCTTCATAAATTCCCCTTTTTAAAAGCCAGTCTATTTCTGGTATACCGCATTCCAGCAGCTAACAAACTAGAACAGGGAGCACTTCAATAAAAAAGGATATTCCTTAATAATAAAGATATTCCTTTATTATGCACTGTGCAGGAATATACTTCAGAATTTTAATTGTTTTGCTATAAAAAATAATAGATCATGTTTATTAAATAATTCAAAAGATAAACAGATAAAAGCAATAGGAAATTTAATAATTATATAAAAGATTAATAATAAAATAAAAGATAATCCAGTATGTACAAACTAATGAGAAATAAAGCATTTTAAATACAACGGAAGCCTTGTGTATTTTTCTTTATCAACCACACAGATTAGCTTTTTTTTGGCATGCACAGGCTCCAGGAACCAAACCTGGGTCTCGGGCATTGCAGGCGGGAATTCTGCCACTGAGGCACCAGTGCACCACCCCACAGAGATGAGCTTTTAAAAGAAAATGAAAAGGAGAAAAGCTAGGCAGACCTGACTGTAACCCCCCAGTTCTCTCAGCCCTACTTCCAGTTACCCCCAACCACTCCTGGTGAGGATATTCAGTTAAACTCAACAACCAACTTCTATACTAAATGCAGTATCAGAACACCAGTAAAATTCCCACTGAACTCCTTGGCATTCAGACTCCATCTGCTCTAATAAATGCAGACTTCTTAGTTTACTGTACTGAGCTCCTTCATGAATAAAAAAAAAAATTAGCAAGTGTACACAATAACCACATTGGTTAAAAAAGGAAAAAAAGAGACGTGAAAATTGTCTTCACAGTCACAGCCCGTCCTCCGCGAGGCCTCATGATCCCAGCCATCAGTGTGTTTACGTCCAGGAGCTGGGGGTCAGAGGCAGCTCACGGGGCCGGGAAGGGTGACCATGACAGCTTTAACAAACACACAGCGTGTGAGAACCTCCCTTCACTCTCAGGGACCAGCTCACCGGACGCGCGGAACACGGGGAAGCCACTCGACACGTCACCTTCCAAAGCAACTTCTCGGGAAAACTTAGGAAATCCATGCGTGACCCTAACTACCAGCTATCTAATTAATCACAAGCTATTTAAAAATCCTTCTTACTGGGAAATAGCCACACCTGTCCAGTTCAATCATGTTATAAAATCAGTGACCCAATATCATCACATAGTTGCATGTTCTTCACCACAGTCGTTTTAAGAATATTTGCATCACTCTAGAAAAATAAAAGAAAAAAAAAGAACTCATACACCCCACACTGCTTGCCCACCCAATGACTCACAGTATTTCAATCTAACCAATTTTTACCCTTCATCTCCCATTATTTATTTTTTATCCTTAAATATTTTTTACTCATCTGTCCATACCCTGGATAAAAGGAGCATCAGACACAAGGTTTAGACAATCACACAGTCACATTGTAAAAGCTCTATAGTTATACAGTCCTCATTAAGATTCAGGGCTACTGAAACACAACCCAACAGTTTCAGGTATTTCCCTCCAGCCACTCCAATACACCATAATCTAAACAGATATATCTATATAATGCATAAGAATAACCGCCAGGATAACCTCCCAACTCTGTTTGAAATCTCTCAGCCACTGAAACTTTATTTTGTCTCATTTCTCTTTTCCCCCCTTTGGCCCAGGTTTTCTCAATCCCATGATGTCACGCCTGGCTCATCCCAGGAGTCAGGTCTCACATCCCAGGGAGATTTGCCCCCCTGGGAGTCATGTCCCACGTGGTGGGGAGTGCGGTGATCTCACCTGCTGAGCTGGCTTAGAGAGAGAGGTCACATTTGAGCAACAAAAGAGACTCTCTGGGGGTGACTCTTCAGCATAATTACCAGAAGGCTTAGCTTCCCCTTTGCAGGAATAAGCTTAATAGGGGTGAACCCCAAGACTGAGGGCTCAGCCTATTGTTGGTTGTCTCCACTGCTTTTGAGAATATCAGGAATTCAAGTTGAATAGTTCCTCCTTTCTCCCCAGTTCCCCAAGGGGATTGCAATACTTTTTTATTCTCCGCCCAAATTTCTCTGGGATATATATAGCGAGGCATCACACTAACCAAACAAGATCTCATGCCCTATTCAAGATCCCATGTACTTAACGGTGCTCAACTGAGCATAAAACTTAAATTATATAATGTATTACCCAAAATATAAACTCTGCACCAAATAAACATCTCTCCTTCTGATCTCACACAGAGGTTGCAGTTTTGGGCTATATCATCCTTTATCCTGTATTCTAATTTATGTTAATCCTATTCAGATAGCTTCATTTATATGTCTAGCCAAAGTCTCATCACTTTTTCAACTTTTAAACAGTTGCTGTATGGGATAGTGCTGACTTTCACAGTTCAGAGCTCTAACTGCATCTCAGGTGTCTCATAAATACCCAGTTTCAGGGAACCGACCAGGTTATATACAAATAGCTCAGTTTCTCTGAGTTTAGAAAGATCAGTTACAACTCTAACTCCTAAATATATGTGAGTGCTGTGAGAGCTTACAATCCAGGAACCTTTACAATAGGCCCCAACCTGATAACCCATGCTCTTGACTTCAGTTCTCCGAGTTCGTAAACTATAGTGGATCCATATGAGTGAGGCATGATGACGTGTCTTTTTGTTTCTGACATTTAACAACATCCCGTCCTCAAAGTTCTTTCACCTAGCTGCATGCGTCACAACTTCATTCCTTCTTGCAGCCCCACACTAGTCCATTTACAAGCTAATTTTACAAAGGGGGTAGAGTGTTGACAGTGATATGAATTCTTAGAACCTAAGTCACAAAAACTCAGAGGCAAGATTTTCAAATGTTTAAAAGAAAAGCCATTTCACTCTTTCTTACAAAGCCTTTTAGAAATGTTAAGGGAACCCACAAGCCCCCACGAAAAATTTGACCCCGAGGATATGGCATTATATTTTAATTTTAATTTTCTCTGAGTCATTACAGACAGAGAGGGAAATGGTGGCTGGATTCATACCTGGAGCAGGCCTATCCTGATAAGGTAAAGACAGTGCTTTTCAGGGAGCATGGAATCCCTGGGGCTCCCTAAATGCACGCGCTCACTCCGGTTCTGCAACCTGAAGGCTCCAAGGGGTCCCAGTGGACGGAGGCAGCATGATTTTCTATGGTTTCTCTTTTCTATGTTCACTCCCAAGGCGACCTCACCTACTCCAACCACTTATACCAGGAGGCTATCCATCCCTGGCTGCACATTAGGATCAACTGGAGAGTTTCATTTTTTTCCTTTTTAAATGCATGGAGGCCCCACCCCAGACCAATTAAACGAAACTCTCTGGCGCCGACTCAGGAGCATAAGGATGTTTCAGAGCGCCTCCCGGATTCTCATGTGAAGGCTAAGAGCTGCCGACCCACACTCGGACGCTTCCCAGACCTGACCTCAGCTATGCTCCCGGCTCCTGCGCTCCAAGAACCTACCCCATTCTCTTCTGGACTGTCAGCAGGAAGTCCACATCCACCTCGACCTTCACCTGCCTCCATCAAAACCTGATCCTCTCCAGTTCTCCCATCTTACCAAGAGCCCCGCCATCTATCTGCCTCGCTGCTTGGGCCAACACACAGATGCCTCTTTTCCCACGCCTCACCAGCAGGTCAGCACACCTGACGGCACGAGCTGCAAAATACACGCCTGATCAGCCCGCGTCTCACAACTGCATGGCGGCCGGCCTCGACCAAGTCCACCCTGGCTCCACGTTCCCACCCGACTCTGCAGTCCGCTCTGCACACTCTCAGCCATGCCACGGCCTCTGAACCTGCTCTTTCCACCCTGCTCATCTTGTTTTCACGGCATTCATCACTCCCTGGAGTGGCATGATTTATTCCTTTAGTGGCTTATTCATATTCTCCACCCAAACACACTAAACCACAAGGCCCAAAGAGCCACGCGTGTGTCTCCGTCCAGGCAGGATCACACGCCCAGCAAGCTGCAGGCACTCAAGGAACATCTGTAAAATGAAAAAATGAACTTTACAAAGAAAACCCTGGGTGGAGGGCTCTATTCATGTGCCCCAAAGCTCTGTAACTGTCCATCTGCTCTGTAACTTGATCAAAACTTTGAATGAAATCATTTAGGGCATTCTTAATTTGCTAGTGACACACACCTGGAAGAGAATGCTAGCTAGTTTAGATGTTGATTGAAAGAAATTTGAGTTTTAAAATTACAATTATCATAAATCAAAGTTAAAATTTACTAGGACAAATAATAAATTCTTGCATTTTGTTGTTTAAACCCATTTTTAACTTTCACAGATACTGGAAACCACAGAAGGC
>PVIY010052306.1:0-15256 GCA_004026745.1 Myrmecophaga tridactyla
ATTGTGAAAGTCATTATTACCACTGAACTGAACACTTGAAAGGGCTTAAAATGGAAAATTTTGAGTTGTGTATATGATACCACAATAAAAAATTTTAAAACAGGTTCAGGAAAATTTTCTTAAGTTACTGGTAATATAACTTTAGAGGTTTTCTGGAAGCATGAAAAGTTCAGGAAATCTGTGAAAATAATTCAGAATGCTAAGGGGAGAATGTGGCTTAGCAGACCCATAATTGCAGTTATTTATTAGCCACAATATTTGAAACAGGGTGATAATGGCATTGGAAGATATGAATAGATCACTTGCCAGAATAGAAAATATAGAAACAATGTGTGTTTAAGTAAATGTTTCATGCATCATAAATATGGTAATGTAAACCTGTAGAGGAATAATGAATTGTTTAATTAATGGTGAAGATAAGTCATTTTGGAATATAAAATTAAGGTGATTTGCCTCACACTTGAGGCCAAGACGTCCCATTTTTCATAAAGATAAACAATGTAATAGAATTAACATCGTCTATTTATACAATTGTACACTGAGGAGGTGCTGAAAAAAGGCATAAAGAAAAAGAGAGAAAATGATTAAATTTTATTCTGCATGAAACTTCAGGTTGTTTTAGATCTTAAAAATGCCATATGCAAAAATATTTAAAACAAGCAACTACCTGACAAGAGGAATAAAAAGAAATAACAAATACTTGTTATTTTCAATAAGTAAAATGTACTTTCGGTTGAAAAAACTTATAGTTGAGTAGAAAAATGGAAAAGGGACTAAAAGTCAAATCATCCAACAATATATCATTAAGATCAATAAACACAATGACCAATACACCTATTAATAAAATAAATGCATATATGGTCAATGAGCTACCATTTACATGCATCAATTTGTTAAATATATTTTTAATGTGAGGGAAATGGATACTCTGCTTCATAGTTATTGAGTGTCAACTAGTGCATTTCTGGAGAGTTCTTCGGCAATATATTGTAAAAGCCTTTAAAATATACAAGACTTTCACACAACCACCTTACTCCAAAGATTTCATTTGCTTTTTACACTGTAAAGTGTAAACATTTATCTACTAGTGTGCTCATTACGTTCTCAATTATTGCAACAAGTTATTAGAAATCAATGAAAATCAAAATTGGTGTTGGATTAAAATTATGTTAGCCCTAAGACAACAATTATGCAGACATAAAAATGATCACTGCAGAAATTTATTCATAGAAAACATATGTGACATCCTGTTTCATAAGAAAACCAGGGTAAAGAGGAATGGGGACTGAATGACCCCACCAGTGCAATATACCCATGTCATGTCTATGCACAGAAAAGTGAGAATATGCTCGGGCTTCATTATGACTTTCAGGCCTGAGGCACTTCTGCCTTCATGAGCCTTTTATTCCATAAATAAATACTTAACGTTACATTTCATAACTGATTTGGTGTAAAGACTAATTTATTACTATATAAATTAAAGCATTTTCTTTGACCCAAAATTTGATTTTTTTCTCCTCATTTTCGAGGGCATGAAAACTTTCTCTTGATCCCTTAAAGTCTTGTCAACCCTGGGCACTGTCCTTCTGGGCCTAAGGGTAAGTCAGCCCAGAGGAGAAAGACTTATAGGATTGCAGGTGTGTTCTGTTAAGTGTCAGGCAGGGTTTTTGTCCACCTGTCTCAATAGAGCTGATCTGCCACAGTACACATTTCCCTGGTGTGGTCTGAGTGGAGAGCAGAGGACAGGAAGAGAAGCATTTAGTTCTCCTCCTATGACAGTACATACTCTTTCCCGCAACCCTACAGAGTCCTTAAAGCAGCCTGGGACATATCCACCAAATCGCCTGCTGCCCCAGAAGATCAGGCCAGGGCATCCCTGAATGAAACACCCTCCACGCCTGCAGCCCTGACGCTGGCTGAGAGTCAGCACTCAGCAGATCCCGCCAGGACGAGGTGTGTGCATCATAGACTTTAACAACAAGGTGAAAAAACACATTTGGGAAATCTATGGAAAACAAATAAGCAGGGAAACATTGGAAGAGTGTCAAAGAATGAAAAGGGTGAGAAAGATACAAACTCCTATTGCAGGAAAAGACCCCAAATTGATTATGCTGCCATCCCTAATCACAATTGTGCACAGCTGCTAGCAAACCGTATGTCTCCGGCACTTTCAAAAGGAGCAGTTAGCAGTCAGTTTCCTCAGGGAAATCCCCTCTTGTCACACAAACAGAAACAATCTGCTGGAATCCCCTGATAATTTATTTCATCAATTTATTAATTAGACCATCAGATATAGAATTGGCATTCGCAGAAATCTAAAAGCAGAGGTAGCTTAAGTGTCCAAGTGAATCAACACCAAAATGGAATAGAAAATATCTCACAATTTATTCACCTCTTATTCCTGGCCTGACTTGCAGCTCACAAAGGCACGGAGGATCCCTGGCAGGCTCTCAAATAGAGATATTTAAAAGCCTAACCAGATGTCTACAGTAAGAAATCTGTCCATGCAAGTGGTACACAGATACAAGTGACATCTTTGTAGAAATATTAGCCATCATACACATGAGGAAAGATGCATTAGAATACCCTAGACTTGGGGAAGAGACATTTCTCTGAAGTCTCTTAGCACAATCCTAATGCTTGTCAGTTGTGGTTTTAAGGAATAACATTAATCTACACTAGTGCCAGACAAGGCAGGAGGAGAGGTAAGGACAATGGAGATTGACATCTCATGTATATCCCAGGACTGGAAAAGAGGAAGTCATTGGAAATAAAGGGAAGAAAAACTGAATATTCTTGTTCCCCCTAGAATGAAAACATATCCAGTGGGATGAGACAAAATTAATTATGGATATTTTGGGATACAGAGGGGGAAGGCAGGAAGCAGAGGGCAATTGATACAGAGTGCATTGTTCTCGCCATCTGCAAATTGCCTAGGCAGCAGTCTTCATACTAATGAAGCAGAAAATAAATGGAAAAGGCACATACTTCTCATAATAGTTTTCCATGCTAGGCTTAGTGATTCCGTTGTTTAGAAATGTATACAGGTGGAAAAAGGCAGCAATAATCAAATCTCCATCCTTTGAAACACTGGGTTTCATTCTGAAGAAACAGCTGGGATAATCTAAATCACATACAGAGAGAGGAGGCTGCAGGAGCAGGAAAATAAAAATCAATGAGAGCATCTCTGAAGTTTCTCTACAACTTTCACCCAAAGCCTAATGTGCTTGCAAGATATGGGGCAGACTGAGTTGAAATGGAACATGCAGCCTCAAGCTGATATATACTTGCATATATATTTATATGGTATTGTGAACTGGAGAGGGAGCTCTAAATGACTCTAAAGACCTCTTTCTGCTAAGCCTTTCCACCTCCTCCCAGACAATAGGGGATTTGGAAAACTTTCTGCCCTTGGGCTCTGCATCTGAGGTTCTATGCTGAGGTGGAAAACAAAAGTTGAAAAATATGTTTGAAGATAATCTTCCTCACCCCTAGGTGCTATGATTTCATCCAAGTCCATGGATAGCAAGGCCCAAGGGACCTCCTCCTCCCCAGGCAGGTTTGGTTCTAACCCTTGTCAGCAAACCAGGCCCACTCAAGGAACTGCCATTTATTGCAACAAAAGAAAGCCATGCCAAGAATGGTTCATGCCAGTTGTGGTTTAACCAAGGCCATCCTGACATCACACCTTCCAAAGTCCAATATAGAGAGGGACAGTTTTACACACCTCCCTTCCAGGGTGGATGCACACAATGCCCTCTGGTAGATATGGGTCTGTATACCATATATGTGAGCAGAAACACCAACAAGCAAATCTGTCCCTGCCTGGGGAAACAACAGCCCTGCTAAATTCAAATTGCAAATCAGCATCTTAAAATCAATGCAGGGCAGGCCACAGTGGCTCAGCAGGCAGAGTTCTCGCCTCCCATACCAGAGACCTGGGTTTGATTGCTGGTGCCTGCCCATGCAAAAAGAAAATCAATGCAGAAATAAAGTTGAATTTTGAATTCCCTTATCTACTCCTCAGCTGTTATAAAGCATACTAAAACCATAGATCAGCAAATTCTGCTGAACCATTTCTACACCTACATACTGATTTCCTCTAATATGAGTGCTCTGATGGGAAAAAGGGGTTATGTGGGAAACACATCACTTCTCTTTTCTCACCCTAAACCTGAGGTCAGCTGTTGGAAAGGACCCCATATATTCTGCACCATCCAATATATGGATGGCATGGGCAAAGCCTCCAGATTTCTGTGGCCCTGGACTAAAAATTAAAGGGCTTATAGCAATTAATTTGTCAGGGAATTGAGAGATGTGTCCATCACACATGAACGCACACACACAAACAAGTGAGTTAATGGTCAAGAAAGGTAGTTCTCTCTTTTGGGACTAGCACATAAATTTTACAGTTATGGCCTCCACACTCAGGCTTACCTCATCTAACTAGGGGCAGTTAGTCATCCCTGAAA
Organism: Myrmecophaga tridactyla; assembly: GCA_004026745.1. NCBI lineage: Eukaryota > Metazoa > Chordata > Mammalia > Pilosa > Myrmecophagidae > Myrmecophaga > Myrmecophaga tridactyla. The sequence continues at coordinate 4,473 of PVIY010052306.1, forward strand.
CCATGGATGGCAGAGATCAGGCAACACCAGAAACAAATAGGACTGGGAGTTATTCTCTCCTTCCAGGTAGGAGTGGGGATCACGTGTCACTCCAGTGCCACTGTGGTTTTATTGAGGTCATGTGCATTGATGAGGCCATTTCAGTGCTTGGGGCTTTAGAGGCAATGGTATGTGGGAGGAGTATTACATGAGCATTATGAGAATGTCTGTGAGCCAAGGGTTCCAAATTAGGGAAAATAGTTCTTGAACTCCCTCAAAAACAGGCGCCTAATGCAGCATTCCCCAGTCATGGGAATTGGCACTGGGCACCACAGCAATGTCTCAGTATGTGGGTAAAACAAGTCAGACGTCTGAAAGTATTGCTGTGTTTCTCACCATCCTGCAATACAGGGCTTTGCTTTGGGGCACTGCTGTACCAGTTGGGTCATCTATATTTCTCTGCCAACACATGCAATTTCCTATGAAGGTGGCCTAGTAGTTCCTGCTCCAATAGCCTGAAATGTTTTCTTGATAATCTCCAAAAATGCCCTTCCATTCTCTTGCACAGCGGTCTGCCCCGCAGTTGGTGCTGTTTTTTTTTTTTTGTTTTTTGTTTTTTTTTTTGCATGGACAGGCACAGAGAATCGAACCTGGATCTCTGGCATGGCAGGCGAGAACTCTGTCTGCTGAGCCACCATGGCCCTCCCAGTTGGTGCTATTTGATAACTTGATTGTCCACAGAGCTGTTTGTCTTTGGAACACAGGCTATGTCTCACTGTGTGAGGCTAAAGCTGCAGGGTTCATGCTCCCTTTCTTTGCTGGCCAAAATCCCAGAATATCACTGGGGGAGGTCAGCTGGACCAGATTCCAGGCCTCCCTGGAATCTGGTGGAATATGGTTCAGCTTGCCTTCCCTAGTGATATTCTGAGGAACAATGTCTCTTTATCCAATTCATGATGAACTGAGAAGACATTCCACATAATTGAATTTTCCTCTTCCTAAATTGTACCCTGATTAGGAGGCTGCATATTTACTTCTTCTGTTTTTGCAGAAGAAATCGCTGCTAGTTTCGGGATATGTACAGGAGGACTGTGTGGATGAGTGTGGAATGATGGATCAGGATTCCAGGCAGGATATCAGAAACACTTTCAATCTACAAAAAGTGGTAGCCAGCTTTAGTCTAAGGCATGCACCAGTGGGGCTGTAAGTGAGATTGCTTGAGAGTCACTAACTTTTCCAGCCTGTGGGGAACAGGGGGCTGAAGAGTGGCTCCTTCCCAAGAAAATCGGAGGCAATGCCTAGCACATGCTGTGGCTGTTATATAAAGGATTCGGGTCTCAGAGGCTGGGAAAGGAGAAACACTATCCATCTGCTTTTCCCACAACCTCTGTCTCAACCATGTCCCTTGCAGGGGCGGTTCTGCTGAGAATTAAGGCACAGTCCCAACTTAGGCCTGTGGGGAGAATGTGTGGATAAGCATCATCTAATTGGAAGGACAAAAAAAAAAAACTCGTGGAACCAATAGGCTTCCCAGGAAAGACTGGCACCCTGGTGGTCTCATCCCCAGAAAACCTTGGTATTGATCTACACTCCATTTCTGGGCCTGTCCTGTTTTGGAAAAACAGACTGTGCTGAGCCAGATTTTGGCCAGCAAAGAAAGGGAACATGAGCCCTGCAACTTTAGCCTGACATAGTGAAACATAGCCTATGCTCGAAAGGCAAACAGCTCTGTGGACAATCAAGTTATCAAACAGCACCAACTGGGCGGGCCATGGGAGGTCAGCAGGCAGAGTTCTCGCCTGCCATTCAAGAGACCTGGGTTCGGTTCCCGGTGCCTGCCCATGCAAAAAAAAAAAAAAAAAAAAAAAAAAACCACCATCTGCTGGGAAGACCAGAAAGTGCAAGAGAATGGATAATCTCTTTCTCGGAGATTATCAAGAAAACATTTCAGGCTATTGGAGCAGGAACTACTAGGCCACCTTCATGGGAAATTGCATGTTTTGGCAGAAAAATACAAATCACCCAACTGGTACAGCAATGCCCCAAAGCAAAGCCCTGTCTTGCAGGATGGTGAGAAACAGAGCAATTCTTGGAGATATCTGACTTGTTTTACTCACATGCAGAGACATTGCTGTGGTGCCCAGTGCCAATTCCCATGACTGGGGAAGGCTGCAATAGGTGCCTGGTTTTTGAGGGAGTCTGGTAGGCAGTGAGGGGGCAGAACAGCTCTCACAATTGGCCAGTGAGAAGAGATGAACAGATAGAGACCAAATCCAAACAGCATGAAAACTCTTAGGCAAAATAGATAAAACCACCTATAGAAAAACTAAGCAAGAAAATCAGATGCCTCAACACCAGCAAAAATTATAACTCATACTAGGAAGAATGAAGATATGGCCCAACCAAAGGAACAAAAGTAACACCTCAACTGAGATGCAGGAGTTGAGCCAACTAATTTTAGATGTCCAACAAATCTTCTAAATCACTTCAACGAATTGAAGGAAAATGTGGGAAAAGAGATGAACGATTCCATTTACAATAATAATCAAAAGAATCAAATATTTAGGAATACATTTAACTGAGGATACAAAAGACCTCTACACAGAAAACTACAAAAAATTGTTAAAAGAAATCATGGAAGACCTAAATAAAGGTAAGGGCATACTGTAGTCATGGATTGGAAGATTAAATCTAGGAAAGATGTCAATTCTGCCCAAATTGATTTACAAATTCAAGACAATACCAATGAAATAACAACAACCTATTTTACAGAAATAAAAAAAAACAATAGCCAAATTTATTTGGAAGGGCTGGTTGCCCTGAATTGCCAAAAATAACTTGAGAAAGAAAAACGAAGTTGGAGGTCTCACACTACCTGACTTTAAAGCATATTATGAAACTACAGTGGTCAAACAGCATGATGTTGGCATAAAGATAGATATACTGTCCAAAAGAATCAAATAGAGTGTTCAGAAATAGACCCTCTCATTTATGGACAATTGACCTGATAATTGGTCAAGCCAACTCACCTGGGACAGAGCATCCACTTCAGCAAATGGGGAATGGGGAATCGATATCCATATGCAAAAGAATGAAAGAGGATCATATCTCACACCCTATACAAAAATTAACTCAGAATGAGTCATAGATCTAAATATTAGAGCTAAGAACGTAAAAATTTTAGAAGAAAATGTATGGAAATATCTTCTAAATCTCGTAATAAGAGGTGGCTTTCTAGACCTTACACCCAAAACAAGAGCTTTGAAAAATGAAATAGATGAATGGGAACTCCTCAAAATTAAACACTTTTGTGCATCAAAGAACTTCATCCAGAAAGTAAAAAAGCAGCCTCCATAATGGAAGACAATAAGTGAAAACCACATATCAGATAAGGGATTAATATCTAGAATATATAAAGAGATTCTTCAACTCAACAACAAAAAGACAAACAACCCATTTAAAAATGGGCAAAAGATGAACAGATACTTCCAGAAGAAGAAATACAAATGGCTAAAAGGCACATGAAAAGATGCTCAACTTCACTGGCTGTTAGGGAAATGCAAATCAAAACCACTATGAGATATCTGACACCCACTAGGATGGCCATTATCAAAAATAAAAGAAAAAAAGGAAAAGATGAATTGCTGGAGTGGATGTGGAGAAAGAGGCACACTTATCCACTGTTGTTGGGAGCATAAAATGGTACAACCACTCTGGAAGGTAGTTTAATGATTACTCAAGAAGCTAAGTATAGAATTGCCATGTGATCCAGCAATCTCATTACTAGGTATATATCCTGAGGAACTGAAGGCAAGGGCACAAACAGACATTTGCACACAAATGTTTAGAGCAGCATTACTTGTGATTGCCAAGACATGGAAACAACCCAAATGTCCATCAATGAATGAGTGGCTAAACAAACCATGGTATATACATATGATGGAACATTACCCAGATGTAAGACAGAATAAATGCATGAATCATGTTACAATGTAGATGAGTCTTGAAGACAATATGCTGAGTAAAATTAGCAAGAAACAGACTCTGTATTGTCTCAGTAATATGAACTAACATTAATGAATGAACTTTGAGATAACACAGGTTATCAGAAGATAGAAATAGGGAAGAGATTGGGCATTTGGTGCTAAAGGTATACAGATTGTGCCACGAGATTGACTGTAAAAATTGAGAAATGGATACTTTCTGATGGTAGCACAATAATAGAAGTACACTGAATGAAGCTGAATGTGAGTATGATTGAGGGAGAAGGGCTGGGGAAATGTATGAAACCAGAAGGATAAGATAGAGGACAAAGGCTGAGACAGCATAACTTAGGAATGCTTAGAGTGGGCAATGATGGTGATTAAATGTACAAATAAAAATCACTTTTGTGGAGAACAAATAAATGTCAACATTGTAAGGTGTCGAAAATGTATGGTATATAGGAAAAAGTACAACCAATGCAAGCTAGGGTCTATAGTCAACAGTAACATTGTGATATCCTTTCACTGAATGTAATAAAGGCATTATGCCAAAAGTAAATGTCAACAGGAGGGGGGAATGGTTGAGGGGTATGGATCCTTTTTGGAAGAAAAAGAAATGTCTTCTTGTATACTATAGTGGTGAAGTCATGTCTATATTCTTGTGTTGAATTGCATAATTGTATAAACAAGTACTAGAGAAAAGGCAGAGAAAGAGATGTGTCTATTCACTATTGGTAGGGAAACTGAGGGGTGCAGTCACTTGGAGGGTGGTGTGGTGGTTCTATAGGAGGCTGGGGGTGGGGTTGCCAGATGATCCTGTAACCCCATTGCTTGGCATATAACAGGAGGAACTGAGGTGGGGACACATGTGGACGCTTGCACACTGGTGTTTATGGTGGCAGTGTTCTTGATTCAAAATGGATGCAGGGGGCCTAATGGTACAAAGGCTAAGGAATGTAAGGGGAAGTTATGGTGTGTACATAAAATGGACTACTGAGTGGCCGCAAGAAGGTATGAAGTTGTGAGGCATGTATCTAGGTGAATGAATCTTAAGGACTGTATTTGGAATGAAATGCTATAAACAAAAAGACAAATGTCATGCCTCACTCATATGGACTAACTATAGTATCATAAGCTGATGAACTGAATTTGAGCACATGACTTATCATGTTAGGGCCTATTGTAAAGGGTCATAGATTGTAAGCTCTTACAGCAGTCACATATATTCAAGAGTTGTAACTCTTATTTCTAAATTCTGAGATAATGAGCTATTTTTATATAACCTGGTCATTCCCAGAAATTTTTGGTATTTATGTGGTAACCAAGACTCAGATTTAGAGCTCTGAAGCTATGAAAGTCATCAGTACCCCATGCAAGAACTTTTTAAAAAATTGAAGAAGGATCAGACTTTGACTAGAGAGATAAGGGAAGCTAATCTGGATAGGACAAAGGTTGATCAGAATACAGGGTAAAGGATGATATCATCCATATCTTCAAACTTCAGCTTCTGGGTGAGACCAAGGGAGGAGATGGTTCATTCAGTGCAAAATTTATGTTTTGGGTAGTGCATTACCTAATTTAACTTGTATGGTCAGTTTAGTTGAGCACCACAAGTACATGAAAACATGAACGGGGGTGAGATTTTGTTGGTTTGTCCAGGTTACTGTGATACCCCGAATATCACAGGGTAATTTGGGCAGTGAATAAAGTATTTGCAAAGTCCCCTTGGGGACTGGTGAGAAAGGAAGAAATATTCAACCTCCCCGTTTGGAGAATTTCTGATATTCTTGCAAGCAGTTTGGACAACCAAATCAATAGGTTCTGCCTTCAGTCTTCGGGTTTTCCCCTGTGGACCTTGTTCCTGCAAAGGACAGACTAAATCTACTTAAAATTAGGTCTAAGTGTCACCCCGAGTGAAGCACTTTTGTTGCTCAGATGTGGCCTCTCTCTCTAATCCAACTCAGTAGATGAACTCACTGCCATCCCTCCTCTGTGGGACATGACTCCCAGGGGGTGTAAATCCCACCCTCTTGCAACGTAGGACAGAACTCCTATGAGCTAGGACCAAACGTCATCGGATTGAAAAAGCCTTCTTGAACAAAAGGAGGAAGAAAGAAATGAGACAAAATAAAGTTTCGCTGGCTGAGAGATTTTAAACAGAGTTGAGAGATTACCCTGGAGTTATTCTTATGCATTAGTGTAATTTTCCCTTTTTAATTTATGCTGTATTGGAGTGTCTAGAGGGAAGTACCTGAAACAGTTGAATTGTGTTCCAGTAGCCTTGATTCTTGAAGATGATTGTATGCACATAAAATTTTTACACTGTGACCATGTGATTTTGAAAACCTTGTGTCTGATACTCCTTTTATCCAGGGGAGGAGCAAATGAGTAAAAACATATGGTTAAAAATTAATTATTAGTAGGGGGGATAAGGGGTAAAATAAATTGAGTAGATGAAATACTAGTGGTCAATGAGAGGGAGGTGTAAGATATACGGGATATATGAGTTTTTTCTTTTCTATTTATGTACCTTTCTGGAGGGATGCAAGAGTTCTGATAAATGATCATGGTGATGAATATAATGATATTGTGGGCCATTGATTTTACACCATGTATGGACTGTATGTATGCAAGGATGTGTCAATACAAATATTTTGAATGCACGATGAGCTATCATCTCTCACCCACTAGGATGACCATAATAAAAAAAAGAGAAAAGTACTGGAAAGGATGTGGAGAAAAAGTTACACCTACTCACTTTTGGTGGGAATGTATAATGGTGCAACCACTCTAGACGGCTGTTTGGTAGTTGCTCAGGAAGCTAAGCACAAAATCGCCTTATGATCCAGCAATCCCCTTACTAGGTATATACTCAGAGGAGCTGAAAGCAGGGACATAAGTGGACATTGGAGCACCAATGTTTATAGCAGCATTATTCACAATTGCCAAGAGATAGAAACAGCCTTAATGCCCATCAACAGACAAGTGAATAAACAAGCTGCAGCATATACTTACAATGGCATCCTACACAGTGTAAGGCAGAATAAATGCATGAAGCATGAAACAATGTGTATGAATCTTGAGGACATTCTGTTGAGAAAAATAAACTAGAATTAAAAGGGTCAGTACTGTACATTCTTACTAATATAAGCTATAATGAGCAAACTCTGAGAGTTATAATTGAAAACACAGGTTATCAGGAGATTGAGAGAAGGTGGAGTTTGGTGACTTGATGCTGAAGGAGTACAGAATGTTCAACAGGATTAGTTGTAAAGATCCAGAAATGGATACCACAATACTATGTAATGGTTGCACAATATTTTAAGCATAATGAAACAAAGCTGAATGTGAGTATGGTTTGAAAGAGGAAGGCTAGGGACATGTATGACACCAGAATGAAAGGTAGTGGATAAAACCTGGGACTGTACAACATAGCAAAACATAGTGGACATCGATGATGATTAAATGCACAAATATGAGAGAGTATACTTGAGGGAGAACAATTGGATTTGACCCTTGCCAGGTGTTAAAAATGGAAGGGTATAGGGAAAATGCAATCAGTGCAAACTGGCATACAGTTAACAATAACACTGTAATATTTGATCATTAATGTAAAAAAGGGAATATACCAAAGCTAAATGTCAATAAGAGGGGGTTATAAGGGAAAGGTATGGAATTCTTGTTGTTTCTCTTTTTGTTTTCTTTTTTCTTTTATTTCCATGTTTTCTCCTTCTTTCTTTGTGAAAAAAATGGAAATATTCTCATGTAGGTTTTGGTGGGGAATGTATAATTATTTATTATACCTGGAACCATTGACTGTACACTTAGGATGGATTGTATGTGCATGATCAAAATGGTTTAAAAAATAAATAAAAGGACAAAAGTGCTGGATAATATGTGAAGAAAGAAAGATACCTATTCACTGTTCATAGGAAAGTAGAATGGTGCAGCAACTCTGCAGGACTGTGGTGAATACACAGGAGGCTACAAATAAGGCTGGATGTGATCCTGAAACCCTGTTATTAGACAAAGACATGGAAGAACTGTGAGTAGGAATAGGAATAGGCATTCACGTATGGGGGTTTTGGTGGTATTTTTCATGACTTGCAAGGACAGGGGTGGCTGAATACTTTGACTGATGATCAGAGGGGCAAATGGTGGTGTACACATCTGACAGAACATTAAGTGACTGCAGAAAGGAATGAAATCATGTGGCATGCAACTATGTGAATGAAACTTGGGGATATTATGTTGACTTAATTAGGCCAGAAACAAACAACAATTTGGACATGGTTTCACTGGTGGGAACTACCTATAATGAATAAAATCTGAGAATTGAATTCAAGTTCGTGGGTTGTCATGGGATGTAAAGTATGTAGAGATTGGGTTTTTGATGATTAGGAGTACAGAATGTCCAGGTAGGGTTCATTGTTAAGGGTTCCAGGAATGTGAGCCCTTGCAGCTGTCGCATCTGTTCCTGATTTTTAACTGTTATTTTCTAAATTTTGAGATGCTGTGTTTTTGCTATGGGTATTAGTCAGGGTTATCTGGAGAAATAGAACCAATCAGAGATATCCGTAAATATGAGATTCATAAAAGTATCTCACACAACTGTGGGGATGCAAGAGGTCAAAAGCAGTGGGACAGGGTGCAAGGCTGGCAACTCCAATGAAGGGTCTCAATGAACCCCACAGAAGATGCTCGCTGGCTGGAGAAGCAGTGAAAATCCTCTCTTCTCCCTTAAAAGCCTTCAATTTATTGGATCAAACCTAACTAATTGGATTCCCTTTTTTGTGGAAGACACACCCTTTGTTAATCGTAGATGTAATAAGTCACAGATGCCATCAACTGGTGGATGATTTAATAAACCAGCCTTCTGGTTATTCAACCAGCCATGAAATATCTTTGCACTAATGGTTAGGCTAGTACTTGCCTAACCAAACAACTTGGCATCATAAAGTGGCCAAGTTGACACCTGAGCCCAACAATCACAGCCTGTGACCTGGTGGTTCCCTGGAGCGTTGGGTATCTGTGTAACACCTGAGACTCAGGGTTGGAGCTCTACAGCTCTGAAAGTCAGCACTGCTCCACACAGCAACTATTGAAAAGTTGAGAGATCAGACTCCAATTGGAGATGAGAACGGAAATGAACTGGTTAAGACTAGGGTGAATCAGAATGCAGGATAAAGGGTGATATTGTCTGCATTCTGAAACTTCAACTTCTGCGTGAGACAAATGGAGAGATGTTTATTCAGTCCCAAATTTAAATTTTCTGTAGAAGTTTACCTAATTTAACATGTCTGGTCAGTTTATATAATAATCCTAGGTAGGGAAAGAGGTCTTATTATTCTTTACAGGCAAATGTCATACCCAGATATATTCCAGAATAGTGTGGGCAGAAAGTTCAAAAAGTATTTGGAAAGTCCCTGCACTGGTTTGAAACTATTAAGCACCCTAGAAAAGCCATGTTTTTATCCTGAGTCTATCCTGTGGGGAACAGCCATTTCTTCTCATCTTGATCCAATATTCTAGGGTGGAAACTTTTGATTAAATCATCTTCATGGAGACGTGAGATGCCTGATCGTGTGGCCTTTTAATTAGATAGAGATCTGACTCCACGCACTCAAGGTAGGTCTTGATTAATTTGCTGGAGTTCTTTAAAGGGGGACACATTTGGAAGAAAGTTCAGATGTGGATGCTTGGAGAACAGTTGCTTCAGAGCTCAAAGAAACATGGATGTTTGGAAATATTTAGAGTGCTGATAAAGAGACCAGATGCCTCGACATGGGCAGAGGACCCAGCAGACATCACCATGTGCCTTCCTATGATATGCTAAGCAAGCCAGAACCTGGGGAAAACCAAAGGAAGCCGAGAGATGAAACCCAGCCCCAGAGAGGCAAAGTAAGGAACACAGGAACAGAGGCTGAATGCAATGGATCTTATGAGCAAAGGACCAGCAGATGCCAACTACATGCCTTCCCAGCTGACAGAGGTGCTCGGGATGGCAGAAGCCTTTCTTGAGTGAAGGTAACCTCTTGTTGGTGCCTTTATTTGGACATTTTCTCTACCTTTGAACTATTAATTCTTAACTTACTAAATTCCTTTACAAAAGCCATTCCATTTCAGGTATATTGCATTCTGGCAGCTTAGCAAGCTAATACAGTGCCCTTAAGGGACTGGAGAAAAACGAGGAACTATTAAACTTCCCTACCTGGAGAATTCCTGATACTCTCTCAAGCATTAAGGTTCCCAAATTTAATAAGCCAAGGTTTTGATCATGACACTTGCCTTTATGAAACATTTCTTTATTGACAAAGTTAAGCTTGTTTATAATTATCCCAAAGAATCACCACTAACCACCTTCCCCCCCCCCCCTGCAGGGAGCCTCCTTCTGATGTGGCCTTCTCTCTTTGAGCCAATTTTTCAAATAAATTCACTACTCACTCACCCCCCAATGAGCAACATAACTCCCAGGGGTACAAGACTCAGTGACAATGTGGGAAACGACTCCCAGAAATGAGCATGGCCCTGGCACTGTGGGATGGAGAGTGCCTTCTTGACCAAAATGGGGAAAAGAAATAGACCAAAATAAAGTTGCAGTCGCTAAGAGATTTCAAATAAAATTGAGAGGTATGCCAAGCCCTAACCAACAGTATTCCCGAAAATCCTAGGGAGTGTTCAAGGCTCTATCTAAATCTCTTTAAAAGCTTTTCTTAGTAAGTTTATTTTTCTCTGAAAATTGAGAGAAAGATCAAGTGAGAGGGAAGAGATACAACTGAGAAATTAGGATGTAACAAATGGCTGAGACTACTAACTCATTAT
>PVIY010052307.1:0-15252 GCA_004026745.1 Myrmecophaga tridactyla
AAATAGTATTACACATCTATCACCCAATCGACATTTTTTTATAAGGATGTCATGTATATACAACTGGGAAGAATTGTCTCTTCAACAAATGATGCTTGGAAAACTGGGTGCCTAAAATTGGAAGAATGAATTTGGACTCCTACACCATAACATATGAAAAAAATAACTAAAAATGGATCAAGCACTTACACAAAAGAGCTAAAATAATAAAATTCTCAGAATGTAGCATAGGAGCAAATTTTCATAAACTTGGAACCAACAAGGGCAACAGAAGAATGATAAAGATTTTTAAATATTAAACACTTCTGTTCACTGTTCTGATTTAAATAAAACATATTCTGAATTGCTTATTGTAGATTAATGCACTGACATTCAGATATTTGGGGACTGACACGGTTGACAAGCAGAAGTGATAATATTCACTATTTAGAAGTAAACCATCCCAGGAAGAGCATGCCTTGGCAAGATTCCATATGGCAACTTAATTCAGAGGTCAGTCTGGATGGGTTGTTCAACATAGAAAACTTCTATATGGGAGATGTAGCCTCTTCTCCAGGGCTTATACTATTTCAACTTGTCTCATATGGAAAAGGCACCCTACAAATATATTTGGAATTTGAATGAACATCCTAATTGTCTCTCACCAACTCAAATATCTATAATGAATTTACATGATTTTTCCTGTTCTTTCAATCAACACCTCTCTCAGTAACAACAATTTTTTTATTTTCTTTTTCTTTGATTTTGGTAAATTACCCCTTCCCTGTTTGGTAATTTTTCTTTTCTTTTCTTTTTTTGGCTTTCTTTTATTTGTTTGTATGATCAATCACAATGATGTCCCTGTGAACAATTCCTTAAATGTAGGCACGGTTTCAAAAACTGGAAAGAATGCCAGGTAGAATTTAGTTTAAAGTTGCTTTCATTTTGATTTACTACTGGGCAAGCAAAAATATAGTGCAACTATTATTTAAAAGATCAAAGAGATAAGTGAGTTGATCAAATTCAATTTCCTACTTCTTCATCAGTTTACTTCACTTTCAATCATGAACTACCACATCTATCTTCTTTTGAATGAAAGGAGAACATATGGCCTAAGTTGTTCCAATACAATTATCTTTTCCTAGAATTTAAATATGCACTAACAAATCTAATCCAATCTTGTGTAGCAGACCCATTATGGGTAGGATCATTTGATTAGGTTTTTCTATAGAGATATGACCCCACCCATTCAAGGTGGGTCTTAATCCTTTTTCTGCAATCCTCCCTGAAGAGAACAGAAAGGCAGAAAACATAGACAGAGTTCAGAGCTGACACAGAAGCAGAGAAATGAAATCAAGTCACAGAAATTTGGAGATGCTAATTCAGAGTTTTTCCTGAAGAAACTAAGTGAAGACCCACAGACACTTAGAGAGAAAGCCACTGGAATCAGAAGCTGAAAACAGTGAGAGCAAGGACCAGCTGACACCAGTCACATAGCTTCTCAGCTAACAGAGGAATTCTGGACTCTGGTGGCCTTTTTTTGAAGTCCAGGTATCTTCTCTGGATGTCTTCATTTGGACATTTTCATGGCTTCAGAACTGTAAATTTGTAACCTAATAAATCCCCTTTGTAAAACCCAATACTATATTGCTTTCTGCTATATTACATTCTGGCAGCATTAGCAAACCAAAACAGATTTTGGTGCCAGAGAAGTTGGGTTCCATGATTTGCAAATACCAAAAATGCTGGCACAGATTTATAAATGGATAAGGGGAATATTCTGGAAGAATTGTAAGAAGCATAAAAGGAAATGCCTAGACTGCTTTGGAGAGACTTGATAGAAATGTAGACTCTAAAGATACTTCTGATGAGGACTTATACAGAAATGATGAATGTTGCAAACTGGAAGAAAGACAACCCTTGTTTTAGAGTGGCAGAAATGTTGGCTGAAAGGTAAAAATTTGAAAGTGATGATCTGGGATACTTAGCTGAATAGATTTCTAAATGAAATGTGGAAAATGCAGCCTGGTTTCTTCTTCAAGCTTATAGTAAAATGTGACAGGAAAGGGATAAGCTGAGAACTGATGGTCTGGAAAATTCTAAGCTTTTGGAGAATGAACTTCCAGGGGATAATGCCCCATGTGAAGACTTAACCAGACATGGAACCAGTCAGCCATATTCAAACACGCCACGTTTGGAAATGGAGTTTTCCAGGAAAATCCTATTGTCTTATGGTTGTGATCCCTGTATCTGCATGGAAGACCAACAAGAGTGTTGCAGGATCTGTAGAAATGGAACCATTGCTAGTTTGAACTTAAAAGTACAGAAAAGGGACAAATTGAAGACAAAATGACTTTCAGAGGCGGAACCATGGAAGCTAAGGTCTGGATCCAGGAAATCTCAGACCAGGAGAGTGGATCCACTCATGCATTTGGAGACGGTGAGTTTGCCCCAGAGGCAGAGGATGGGCAGAAAATTGTTGCCACCACAGGGCCTTAGAGAGGGTGGAGCACATTATTGGGATTGGGGAGAGCCTGGCCACCACCTCATTATTCTGAAGGGATTGAGCTTGTGCCCCTGAGGTGGTAGAGGGTCTAGATGCCACTCAGATGCTTGAGAAGGGTGGGTCTGACAACAAGGTGGTCTCCCCAGTGTGCCCAATGTTGCAACAATCATTTCAATATTTGGAGAGAACAGGGCTTCTGTGTAAGCCCTTGGAAAAGATAGAACTGTCCATCTCTAAGACAACAGGATAAAAAGTTATTCTACAAATGATTATCAGATCATTTATAGACTAAAATAGAATGAAATATGCCCTGCAGTTTTTTGGAAATGTTTGGGTCTGATGACCACTGTTTGCCTTTCAATTTCTTCCTATGGAAATGGGAACATTTATCCTACGACTGTCCCACTGTATATACTGGAAGTAGATACTGATTCTAAGTTCCACAGGTTTACAACCAGAGGAGAATTTTTCCTTAGGATAGATCTTGCCTGTAACTGATTTTGATGAATTTGTATTGTCACTAAAGGCTTTTGTGATACTGTGATGGAATAAATGTATTTTTGTATATGGAAAGAAAACATGATATTTGGTGGTCCAGAGGGTAGAATGTGCTGGTTTTAAACTGGCATGTATCCCCCAAAAGCAATTGTTCTTCTAATCCAATCTTGTGGGGGCAGACCTATTGCATGTGGGACCTTTTGTTTAGGTTGTATCCATGGAGCTATGACCACCTACTCAAGATCAGTCTTAATCTTTTTACTGGAGTCCTCTATGAAGAGGAAAAAGGCAGAAAACAGAGAAATTCAGAGCTGACACAGAGAGCAGAGAGATGTAAACAAGTCATAGACATTCAGAGATGCTAATCCAAAGTTTTCCCTAGAGAAGCTAAGCAAGGACCCATGGACACTTAGAGAGAAAGCCACTGGAATCAGAAGCTGAAAGCAATGAACCAGGAATAATGACCAGCTGATACCAGCCATGTGTCTTCCCAGTTGACAGAGTACTCCAGATGCTAGTGGCCTTTCTTCAAAATTAAGTTATCTTTCTCTAGATTCCTGAATTTGAATATTTTACATAGCCTTAGAACTATAAATTTGTAAACTGTAAATTTTGCAAATCCCCTTTGTAAAAGCCCATCCATTTCTGATATTTTGTGGCCCAGCAGCATTAGCAAACTGAAACATTCACAATAAAACATTATTATTAAGAAATTGAAAAGATAACTTAAAACTGGAATAATGTTATTGCAAAGAATATGTCTGATGAGGGCTTAATATCCAGAATATGCCAATAACTTTTACAACCTGCCAAGCAAATAAGACAATCCAATTAAAACATGGAGACAGGAGGTAGATTAGAGGTTACCAAGTGATGACAGAGAGAGGAAATGGGGAGATTTGCTTGATGAATACAGAATATATGTAAATTTTTGAAATTTGAAAATAAACTTAGTAAAAAAAGAAAAAAGGTATTTCAGTGTGTCTTGAGCTCAAGGTTATCAGTTAGCTATTGATATAAAAATGATGCAAAGCAAAGATAGTAAATGTCAGTGTATTAAAATGACCATTGCTCATTCTCAGTTGATTTAGGCTCAGCAAAAATGGGGTTAATTGCTTCTGCTACCATCTTCTACACCTCGAACTAGTGTACAGGTTTGGACATGTTTTACTACAATGATGGCAAAGATGTAAGACAGTCATCTTCAACTTGTGTTATGTCTATCAACATCCCACTAGTAGAAGCAAGTCGCATGGTCCAGCCCAGAATGAAAGAGCAGAGAAAGTAAATTTTCCCATAGATATAGTGGGTTGAAAGTAAATATTAAAAAAAAAAAACCCTAATATAATTCAAAAGAATCTCATTGCTTTCTATTAATCAAATAACTTCTCTGAAATCCAATGAAATTCTTATGAATTTCTCCCATCATTTTATAGGTTTTAAATTAAGAAATAATGAACAACTAGTATTTTTGCATCATTCATCATAATCTATTACCCCCTCCATTTTATTATTTCTAGTTTCCATTAAGTATACTTTTATAATAAAATGTAAAGTATTTATAATAACTCAAGGGAGAATACCAATTTTACATTTCACTGCATTTGTTTATTTTGAAATTTTTGCTATGGAACCAAGACTGAACTCTCATCAATCAAAGAAATGTAAATGGTACAATTGATTTCAACGGTCCTGTTAGTTCAAAATGCCATGATAGTTTTATATGATTTTAGAAAGCTTTTTTCATCATTCCAGGTGCACGTGCCCATTAGATAAGAATTAAAATATAAGAGAACTAGGTAAACTGCAAGTGTGCCAATGGAAATGAACTTTTGTCATTCATTAATTCTTATATTAAATAATTGAGTGAGTTCCTGAGAAAGGTTATATATTATATAAAGATATCCTGTTAAGAAAGATTGCCAATTCTTCTCTGGTCAAAATATTACTTTCTATATTCTTTATTAAAAGCTTAAAATATTTTAAATTAATCTTGGCTAAGAGCTCCATTTGAGTAGCTCTAAATAATACTACAGAGAAAATCGTATTTTTGGTAAAAAAGAAATACATCTGGAAAGGTGAAGCCATTTGATATAATCATGACTAATTAGACAGAATACAGTAGTCAATCTCAGTTTATCTAATAATTCCAAACTAGTGACAGTGTGAATATCATGAGGAGAACCTCAGCATTCCAAAACAATTGACAAGTAATTTTATATTTTAATTTCATGTTAATTGTGAGGTGCAGTGAAAACATTACTTTTTTGTCTATTATAAAAGGAAAGAGAAAATATCTAGGTCTCCATGCCCTTCTTACTGGTAAAAATTTTGGAATTTTTATAATATCTAGATCAACTATTAACATTTTTGTCTTCTGTATTTGCATTTTTAACCTGCAAATCTGTAATACTTGCTTATACCAGGAGTTTTTTTTCCCCAGAAATTTGTAATTTTATACATAGGCAATCATGTCTCTTGTGAATAAAGGAAGTTATATGTCTTATTTTCCAGTCTTTATACCTTTTACTTCTTTTTCATTGTATTCCTGCATCAGCTAGGACTTACACAATAGGAGTGGTAAGGTAGGATATACCTTACCTTGTTTCAATCTTCAGAGGAAAACATACATTCTCTCACCGATATGCATAATGTTAGCTATAGGTTTCTTGCATATAAACTTTATCAAGCTGAAAAAGTTCTTTCTATTCTTAGTTTTCTGAAAGTTTTTATTATGATTGTGTGTAAAATGCTCTTTACAGGTCAATTAATATCATTATATGATTTTGTTAATTTATTCTATTAATGTGGTGGACTAAACTAATTGATTTTTTAACATTGAGCAGCCTTAATGTACCTGGAATTCCATTTGGTCATGGTATATAAATCCTTTTATATATTGTTCAATTCAATTTGCCAATGCTTTGTTGAAGATTTTTGGTATCTTTTCTAGTTTGCAAGCTGCTGGAATGTTATATACCAGGAACAGACTGGCTTTTAAAAGGAGGAATTTATTAAGTTGCAAGTTTATATGTTCTAAGATTGTGAAAATGTCCAAATTAAAGCAAGGCTAAAGGAATGTCCTATCTAAGGCATCCAGGGAAAGCTACCCTGGTTCAAGAAGGCTGATGACGTTCAGGGTTTCTCTTTCAATTGGAAAGGCACGTGGCAAACATGGCGATGCCTGCTAGCTTTCTCTCCAGGCTTCTTGTTTCATGAATCTCCTCTGTGGACATTATCCTTCTTCATCTCTAAAGGTCTGTGGCTGCGTGGACTCTCGTGGCTCCAAAGTTTTTTCCAAAATGGTTCCCTCTTAAAGGGCTTCAGTAAGCAACCCCATCTTGAATGGGTGGGCACACATCTCCATGGGACCCATATAATCAAAAGACACCACCCACAATTGGGTGAGTCACATATTCATGGATAATCTAAAAGCTCCTACCCAGCAATATTGAATGAGGATTAAAGGACATGGCTTTTCTGAGGTACAACACAGATTCAAACTGGCACAGTATCTATATTCATGAGATATACTGGGCTGTAACTTTATCTTCCTATAATCCCTTTAATTCTGATATTACGGTAATGCTAACTTCTTCATAGAATGTGTCAAGAAATATTGTCCCTAATTTTATTTTCCAGAAGATTTCGTGGAAAAGTAAAACATTTCTTCCTTCAATGTTTCATAGAATGAATTAGAAAAAAACATACGGGCTCTTTTTTCTCTTTTGTAAGGTTACTATTTATTGATGTGGTAGGCAAAATGAAAGTCACTTACAATATCTATGCCTTCCCTAATCCTGGGAACCTATGGATATGGTAAATTATATGCCAAAGATAAATTAAGGTTTCAGATGGAATTCAGAATGTAAATTAACTGAATTTATATTATGGAAATTGGGCGGGAATTGATGACTTAGTGGCAGAGTTCTCGCCTGCCATGCCAGAGACCCGGGGTCAATTCCCGGTGCCAGCCCATGCAAAAAAAAAAAAAAAATCCCATGTTATGGACATTATCCTGGATAATTGGGGTATGCCCATTGTGGTCACAAGAGCCTTTAAATGTGGAAGGAGGAAGCAGAAAAAGAGATAAGAGTGATGCGATGTGAGAAGGAGTTGGCTTTCTAGATGAAAGAAAAGATCTTTTCTTCCAAGGCAAGGAATATGGATAGCTTCTGGAAAATAGAAAGGGCAAGGAAACTGATTGTCTCTTATACCATCTAGAAGGGAATATTGCCTTGTTGACAGTTTGATTTCATCCCAGTGAGTCACATTTGGCCATATGACCTATATAACTATACGATAATAATTTTTGTTGTTTTAAGACATTAAGTTTGAGGTAATTTGTTAAGGCAGCAATGGAAACCCACTATATTGATTCAGGTTAATAAATGATCTATTTCTCCTTATTTCCATTTTTCTATGTCATTGTAAATTGCATTGTGCTTTAAAGTTTTGATTTATCTATTCTTATGAGAGATTTGGTAGTATGTGCTTTTCAAGGAAATTTACATATTACCTAATCCATCAAATTGGCAGCCATAGAGTTGGTAGTGTTCCCTTATGCTTTGGATGGGATTGTGCCATCCATTAAAGACATGTTCAAGTCCTAACCCCTGCTCCTGTGAGCTCATTTATAAATAGGACCTTTGAAGTTATTATTATTGTATAAGGTGCAGGCTCATTTGTAAATAGGATTTTCGAAGATTCAATTTATTTGACACCAAAGAGAATGAGGACATCCCTTAATTCATATGACTGGAGTCCTTATAAGCAAAGGAAATTTGGATTCAGTCAGACAGTAAAAAGTCAAAGGTAACCAGAAGAGCAATCACAAGGAGAGAGAGCTCACCGCTTTGGAGGATTGCTGGAAAACTAGAGACTCCTTTAGAAAGAAAGTCTGCTAATGCCTTAATGTTGGACTTCTAGCCCCCAAATCCACAAGATAATAAATTCCAATTCCTCAAACAAACCCATTGTGTAGTATTTGTAGATAATATCCCTGGAAAACTAAGACACTACCATTCTTTTCATGTCTATAGGGTCAGTAGTGATGATCTCACATTTCTGCTATTGATACTTTACATTTCCTCTCTTCTTTTCTTAGATATTAAGGTTATGGGCTTATCAATGTTTTTTACCTTTTCAAATAAACAGCTTTTGATTTTCATTGATATCTCTATTGTTTTCCTCTTATCAATTTCACTGAATTCTGTTCCAGTTTTTAGAATTTTCTTTTGCTTGAAATATTCTTTTCTCCTGAGTTTTAAAAGATAAAAACTTAGGTTATTGAGTTTAGATCGTTCTTCTTCTCTAATACACAAACTTAATTCTATAACTTTCCCCCAAGCAAGGTTTTCACTGCCTCTCACACACTTTGGCATTATATTTTTATTTAGTTCAAAATATTTTCTGAAATTTCTAAAAGTTTCTTCTTTAAACTATGTATTATTTTTAAGTATTTTGTTTGACTTACGTGATTTTGGCATGTTTCAGCTATATTTCTCTTATTCATTTCTAATTTAATTCTATTTTATTCTGAAGAGCATATGTTGAATGATTTCTATGCTTTTAAATTTTTTGAGATGTGTTTTATAATCCAGAATGTGATCTACCTAGGTCAGTGTTCCATGTAAGCTCAAAGAGAATATGTGCTCTGATGTTGCTGGATGGAATTTCTATGAATATCAGTTAGATCTGATTGATTGGGAGTGCTGTTCAGGTCAACAGTTCAAAGGCCATAAAAATGTCCAAATTAAGGCACCATTGAGAGGATACCTTCATTCAAGGAATGAATCAGGGTTATCTCTGTCAGCTGGGAAGACAGGTGACTGGTATCTCTTGGTTCTCTGCTCCCAGGTTCTATTGTTTTCAGCTTCTAATTCCAGTAGCTTTCTATGTTGGCTGTCCAAGCATTTCCAAATGTTTGTGTCTAGGTATCTGCTGTCTGTATTGCTGTCAGTACCCTGTGTAGGCTCTTTTAAGGATTCCAATAAACTAATTAAGTGCACCTTAAAAGTGGGGTCACATCTTCATCTAATCAAAAGGTTACACTCACAATTGTGTGGGTTGCATCTCCAAGGAAACGATCTAATCAAAAGGCCCCATCCAAACAGTAGTTCTTTTCCCACTAGACTGGATTAGGATTAAAAGAACATTAGGGTATGTAACAGTTTCAACCTGTACACTTTCCAATAAAATTACATGCTTCATGTGCAGTACAGGTACCCAATTAATAAGATACACTCAATTCTTCTTGCCCATTTCTTGTGACACTGTTGTCATTCATATCAATTATGCCTAAGCTATAATAACCTAATACATTTTTATGATTATTATTAAATAAAATTATCTTTCAATTTAATTAATTAAAAAAGTAAAGAATTATAGTTATCAATATTTGTTTATTTTCTGGAAATTTTCTTTTCATTATATATCCAAGCATCTGATCGTTATGATTTTCCTTCTGTCTGAAGTACTTCCTTTTACAGTTCTTGCAGAAAAGGTGTTGCCAATGAGTTTCCTTAGTTTCGTTTGTCTGAGAAAGTCATTATTCTCCTTTACTCTTGAGACTGTTTTACTGGATGTAGATTCTAGGTTGGTGGATTTTTTTTTTCTTTCAACACTTCAAATATTTCTTTCCGGTCTCTTCTTTCTTCAGTGGTCTTTGATGAAATATTTTCTATAATTCTCATTATTATTCTATAGGTAAAGTGCCTACCTCCATTCTGATTTCTTTTGGTGCTTTGTCTTTATTTTTTTTGTAACATGAATATAAAATACATGTGTCTGTGTGTATGTATTTATCTGTGGTTTGGTGTCTGCCCTTAAATTTGGAGGAATTCTCAGCCACTTTTTGCTTCAATTATTCCTTCTCTCTACTCTGCTCACTCTCTCCTCTATTGGTATTCCAGTTGTACATATGCTACAACTTTTGAAATTATACAGTTCTTAGACATCTGTTATTTTAAGTATTTTTCCTCTTTAATTTACAGTTTTGGAAATTTCTACTTAGCTACCTTCAAGCTCTATGATTCTTTCTTCATCTGTGTTGAGTCTATGGATAAGCCCATCAAGGGTAATCTCCATTATTACTATCATCATTTTATTTATAACATTTCCTTTTGATTCTTTCTTAGAGTTTTATCTTTCTGCTTAATTATCCATATTTTACTGCATCTTGTCTACTTTTTCCTTTAGACTCTTTAACATATTATTAATAACAGTTATTTTAAATTCCTTGTTTGAGAATTTTCTTTCATATCTGAGTCTGGTGCTGTTTGATTTGTCTATTCAGACTGTGTTTTGTCCTACTTTTGGTATATTTTATACATTTTTTAAAGCTAGGTATCTTGTATTAAATAATAGGAGCTAAGGTAAATAGGCCTTTAGTATGGGGATACATGCTAATCTGTGTAAGAATTAAGGTATATTTAATGTTTTCAGTAGCTATAGATTCTAGAGGCTTAAAATTCCTCTAAAATCCTTGATTCTGTCAGCATTCTTAATTTGGAGCTTCCCTAAGTTTTCCTCCTTAGTAAGAATCTGCATCTTGGAGATTTTTCACCAATAATCCACTCTTATTATACTAGAGCCCTGTTGGTACTGTGATCAAGTGTGGGATAAGGAGAGAGCTCTACAACCTTATGATTAAATTTCTCTTTTAATGGATCATTGTTTCTGAACTGTGACCTTCTGAGTATTTCTCCAGTGGTATAGTCCCTAAACTGTCCCCAATAAGTCCCTTATTGTTTTCTTTAGCTGCAGTGTTCCCAAAATGTCTTCTTCTTCTTCTTCTTTTTTTTTGAGACCCTAGCTCAGGTTGACTGTCCTCCCTCCCACCACTTTGGGAGAGAGGTTAAGGCTACAAAAGGCTGTAGTGGGCCTTTTCCCTCAGCTGGAGTAAGTCCCTAACAAGGTTGTTTTCTCGTAAAGAGTGGCCCTTTGTTTGGAGAGGGTTCTGGGGCTATTTCACCAGGATTACTCTCTCCTTTCCCCTGCTGGATTAATTAGAACCTCTTTCTCAGATCTTTACCATGGAACCCAGGCAGATTCCTGTAGGTAAACCCACAAATGTTTGGGAGCTCCCTTATAACTGCAGCCCCCCAAGGAGTTCCTCAATCTCACACTAGTTCATAGTCAGTCTCCATCAGTTTGTAAAAATTACCATTTAAGTCTTATTACTTATTTATACTTCCAGCAGCTTCTACTCTAGGTAAGCAGATTTCAGCTGTGAACCTTTGAATGCACTTGTTTCTTGGTATTTGGGATTTACAGTTTGCTCTGAGGATGTAGTTCTTCAACAGCTCCAAAAAAAGTCATATTTTTCAGTTTTTTCAGATGTTTTCTTGCTCTAAGAACAGGTGTGATAGCTGCATTTTACTTGACAGAACTGAAACATGACACATATGCGTCATTAATGAGTATGTGAAAGGCTTAAAAGGTGTCATGAATTTATTGACTTCTCTAACTCTACATATTATACATTTTTTATATGGGAGCACAAGAATTCAATAAACGATGTCTTTTCACATAAATATATTCCCTAAATATTGGCTTATATTTTACTTTTTCTTAAACGCTGTAGCTGTTAAAATATGCAGGCTTTTAAATTTAGTTTCAAATCCATATTTACCATGTCTCTGTTGCCTTCAGAAACTAGGTACTGTTCTCTTGCCTGTAACTTCCTTTCATGAGCATATTCACCACTTGGCACAAAATTAATATAGCTTTCAATAAAGAGTGCCAAATCAGTAGGGGAAGGGACCACCAAATCTATTCATCAACTTCATTTTAAATTAATATGCACATAAATTTAATAAGTCCTTAAATCTCTGCCATCTGCAATGCAACATTGTCCCTACTTTTGGGTGATGAGGTATGTATTCTCATTTAATTATGTTTAGACTTATGGGCTTATTTCCAGCACAAAAAGAAGAGACTATCTTTGATCTGATACTTTAATTCACTTTGTCAAAGGCAGACACTACTTGGAACACCAGTTAAACAATCTTGCTGTTAAGCGACCAGTAAATGTATTTGGAAGATAAAAAAAAAATCATGCCTGGGAATATTATGCTCACAGATCTCTTAGTGACATTTAGAAGGGCTGTTTCCTGTTATATTTTTAAACATATGTAAATTTAAATGTATATGTATATGTATATGTATAAATAGATCAAGTCATTTGACTCAGAAAAGAAACATTAGCAAAGCAATAAAAAATCCCCTTGTAAGGAATGACTTGCCCTAAGATAAAAAATTAAATCCAGAGAAAGTCCAAACTGCACCTTTTGGTTTGCTCCAGTGATTCCATCTGTAGGAGGCAGACATTTGGGGATTTTGAGGTGATGGCAAAGAAAACAGATTTATGACTTTAGTTCTTCTCTAAAAATCAACATGAAAAATCATGTTAAATAATTATTGGAAAATAGCACAGTATAGTTAATAAAAACAAAATGGAGATAAACAAATGGGATTCTAAATACAGTTTTTTAAATTGTCCCTACAGTAACATCTCATAATTATTAACTGGAAAATGTTATGGATGCAGCCAAAAAATATAGCCAAAAATGATGGTAAGCATGAATGGCCCAGCTGCCTGGATTTAAAAGTCTCAAGTGTACAATGACTCCAGAACATTCACTTTATGTGGAAATAAGTTTTCCTGAAACTTTGATGTCTTTCAGAATGGCAGAGTAAAAACTTTATTTTAATTATACACCTTTGCGTTCATTTTTCAGAATAGCACATTTTTTACTTTTATGTTTCCTGTTACCCTTAGATATTATGGAATATCTCCATTTATTCAAATGAAATTCATATGTTTGAAACATAGGCAAATAAAGAAAGTTAAATGATAAAATTAGTCATGTTTTGTAGTTTCTGGTAGTTAATATCATAAATATATAAACTTTAATTGGTTGTAAGCTAAAGGATTTCAAGAGCATTTATATAGGAAAAGGAAAGAAAAGAAATATTCCTTAGAATTAAAGGAATAGGTTGGTAGGTAGGATTTATTGATATCTGGTTCCAAATTCCTTAGGTCACAGTTGAACACACTGACTGAAAGAAAAAAGGGATCATTTGCCTTATTGTCACAATCATTAATGTTTGGATCCATGACTCAAATTTCCATCTATTGATTCTCAGTGCATAGTTCCTATTGCTATGAGACTGCAAAGGTTTTTCCACCCTCTTTGGCCATATTATTTGCTTTCTGCCTTTAAGGACCAATCCTTTGACTTGACCCCAGGACATTGGATATGGCATATTAATCACTCTTTTTCACGGTTTAGTTTGCATTAGTGTCTCTGAAACCAGTTCACTTCAAAAATATGAGCTATGAGTCTTTCACACTATCAAGGATTTGCCTAACTTTGCATACTTTTTTCCCCCCAAAACCCATACTCCTCAGTACAAGAAAGTTATTTAGCTCAACAAACAAGCAACTTACCAGGATATTTACTTGTCTGCTCTGGCACTGTTGAGAGTTACCTAAGTTTCCCAAATTCATATATTCGAAGAGGTTAACCAAACTACAGCACTGTATATGGCAATTGGGGTAGATATCTTGAGGGACATTGGAATACCATAGTATTAAATTAGCCAATCTCTTTGAAAAAGGGTCCAAGCTATAGTAAAGAAAAATGCACTTAAAATGTCACTGTGTTACAATGAGCACATGCTATGCCAAACACTAGCTTGGTAGTGATTTTCAGAGCCAAGTCATAAACCTCTTGAAAATGAGGTTTACAATTAAGACTCTTTCAAATGTTTAATTAAAAAAAACGATCAGGTGTCTGAATAATAAGGAAGATATACATTCTCATAAATTATAAATTGCTGCTTCCAACCCTGAGACCCTTATGATTCAGAGACCACATAATTCCTATAGTAGAGCCATGGTCTTTGATCACTGCCTCTGATGTCCCTCTAGCCACATTGCATTACAATATTCTAATTTCAATGAAATGTCCTAAAGACAGCCATTGTTTCCACCCCTTGCCACTGCGGGTCTGAAAGCTGGGTAAGAGGTCTTCCCCAGTAGCTCTAGTGCCTTGTGATAGCCAATACCCACAGAAGTAGAATCCCCAGGAATTTCTACCCTGGCATAATGAACATATAGGCACCTTCTTTTGCTTCCAGTCAACATCGAAATATAAAACAATTATTTCCTTTTATTTGGGTTGACTATAAACATTCAATTCCTTTCTTCACTTTCCTGGTGAATTTCTTGATAATAATCGCTCTTCTGAATTGACACCTCAACTGCATACTTGTTTACTGCAGGATTCATTCCACTTTGAAAGGTCCATCACACAAGTACGGCAAGACTGAACTCAGCACAGTTTTTTCCCAATTAGCTCTGATGTTGAAGTTGTAGCCATTTGAGGTAAGTTTCTAGTCTTTTTTAATACATTAATTCATCCGTTTCTTGGGTAAGATGAGGATACCCTACTTGATGAACTTTAGGATCCTTATTAATCTGAGAGGTAATTACGTTTTTCAACAAAAAGAAATCCTTATAACGATGTTGGATGAGATCTAACATTGCAAACTTGTTAACAGCTGGAAGCCCCCAACCTACATTTTCCAACACCACGCCCTGTTTTCTAAAGTTTTAAAACCTTTTTTCTCAATTTCTTCTAATTACCAGGGCACATAAACATTCTGGAATCCCTTGTTCTCTAGTGCTTAGACATACTCAAAGGTTTCAAGTGCCATGTAATATCCTTACATGGAACCCTGCCTCTCTTTACAGCACTACTGGTGATTTTAGCTAAATTTACTGAAAAATATATGAGCATTGTGATCTGGGGTAGTATATTTTGTATAAAGACTCTACCTTTTAATATCTTTCCAATTTTCTCTCTTCTTTTCTTTCCATCCAACTCTCTCATGTTCTTCCAAACACATACTGTAACCCTCTTAATATTTATTTTTCTGAATAAAACTATCTCCAGTTTTTTAGGCACAATTTTACATATCCTGGGAGGCTTGTGATCTAAATATATTGAAGCTACTGACCAATCAGCCTAAAGCACCAAGATTATTCCAAGCTTAAGACTGACTTCCTGATATCTCTAAATCTCATTTTCCATCTTCCAAAAGTGAGAAATAATCTGATTAGCCTAGTTCAGGTCACATGTCCTCTCATCCAAATGTTTATGTTGGTACTATGAAAAATTGGCTCCAAGGTTTACCTTTCTTGGAAGTCTTGTTTGCAGTTAAGAATGGCTATAGATGGGGTAAAATAATATGACTTC
>PVIY010052308.1:0-15248 GCA_004026745.1 Myrmecophaga tridactyla
GATTAGATTTAGCATCACTAATTGCAGAAGACACTCCCCTTTGGCTGATTACAAATGGAATCAGCTGTGGATGCAGCTGACGTGATCATGACCTAATCCTATGAAATGTCCTCATTGCAACAGACAGGCCAGCGCTTGCCCAATCAGATAAACAGGCACCACCACTTGGCCAAGTTGACACGTGTCCCTAACCATGACAATGGGAAAATTGAGGCTCAGTTGGGCTGAATTACTGGCTCCAGGTCCTGCAAAGCGAAAGTAGGAGCAGGGACTCAAAATAAGATCTGTCTTTTTCCAAAGACCTTTCTGTTAACTGCTGAAGTCTTGATGAATAGTGATTCATGAAGATGTTTGTCTCGTCTAAGTACCCCACTGCCCATGCTGAACCAAACCTGTCTTCTCAGGAAGTTGCAATGGATTGGTGGCCCCTAATACCTCTTTCAGCATACGACACACCTCCCTGACCATTTCATACAAGGCAAAACGTGCTGCATATTCATTCTGTTTATTCTTATGTTTTTTTATTTAAACAAGCATTTCATTTTCTATTACCATGGTGAAAGAATTAGGTGAGAAGTGGACAGCTATAGATTCAAATATCAACTCTTTTCCCTCTTAACATCCATGCCTCTGATTCTCAGAAAGCTACATAATCTCTTGGAACTTCAGTTTCCTCTTTTGTAAAATAAAGTTTATAGTAGTACTGACTGTATATTTTTGCGAAGGTAAGCGAGGTAATATCTGACAGCTCCATCGGAGGTGTCAACAAATGGGTACAGGGGTGAGAAAAACCAGATAGGTAAGATACACAGTCTCTGCCATGAAGAAACTCATACACCCAGGACTGGAGGAGACAAAGTAATCAATATCAATTCAGTTTCCTCAGCTGTGAAATAGGAGACGTCATACTATTTATCTTATAGGATTATTGTGATGATTAAATGAGATGCTACACAGAGAGTCTGAGAGTAGTGCCTAGCACATACTAAGTGCTCAATACATTTTAACTATAATAACAATTATTGTTATCGTTAAGTATTCACACCTAGGCTTGCACTGGTGTTATGGTTACACAGAGGAAAAAGGATTGATCATTGGGCTAAATCAGAGAAAACTTGACAAAAGTAATGATATTTGAGCTGAGTAGCTAATTTTGTAAATAAACCTTAGTGCAATGTATAAAAGACTCAGAGTAGACTTTCACAAAAAGACATGAGTACTATTATGTGTTGGAGTAAGGATGGTAGAGAATGTACTATCATTTCCAACCAATCTCAAAATTTATGAACACAAAAATACCTAGCAATCAACACTGTTCCCTATGCTGCTGATCCAGTGCATTAATGACGTCCTTTATTAGATGCCTCAGCACATTTTTTTAAACAATATTCTTTAGGGCTTAATATTAAAAAAAAACAAGCATAGTAGACTAAAAACAGACCTGCATTCAAATCCTGCCATACCACTAACTAGCTGTGTCACCTTGAGATAATTACATTGACTTTCTGGGCCTTCATTTCCCCAAAATCTTCACAAGAAATAATAATTACATACCTTGAAGTATTGTATAAGCATTTGAGATAATATAGATTAAGTGTGTGGCATTTTGCTGGATTCTCAAAAAAAAGGAAAACACTGTTATTGTGATCCATCAGTGCTTAGATTTAGAAATAAAATAGAACACAGAAATCCCCGCAAGGAGCTTATGTTTAAAGATGGCATGATTCTCGCTTGATTTTTTTGGAAAGGAAGCCAGACAGGAGTCAGGAAAGTGAGTTGTACAAACAGGGGGAAATAATTGAAATGTCTGGGTCTTCTCTCAAATTGGGATGATAATGCTTTCCCTGCCTCTCTAACTGCATGTGAGAAATAAAATGCGATATTAAGAACCTAAGCACCATTGATGGTGAAGATGATGGTTATAGTGGTGACATTTATTTTCACTTCCTAGACTGCTCAAGCAAATACCATGAAACAGCTTAAACAATGGGAGTTCATTAGCTCATGGTTTTGAGGCTAAAAGAAAATCTCAGTCAAGGTGGACAGATATATAGAGAGAAGAAGCTGAATCTTCTGCCTTGGTGCCCAAAGGAAGAGAATATGGCAAATTGAACCTTTTCCTGGACTGCCCTCCCCTCTTTTGTTTGCCTGTCACACTTTCAGTCATTCTTGAAGACCCAAATAATCACTTTTCTTGGAAATTACCTTCCTCATGCAGACATACAAACTTCCACATACGTTACAATGACTCCTTGACAAGTCTGTGTCTCCTACTAACATCAATATGCAATTATGAATGATGGCTTGCTCATCTTTGTATTTACATTCTCTAGTAAAGTTATCAAATGAAGTGCTTTCAAGAAAAGCTTGTTAAATGAATGCAGATTGAATGGCATGTGCATTCTAGCCCTTACCCTACCCATTGATTCCTTGGCAAAGGCCGTCAGACTTACTGCATATTGTAGTACGCAGAGACGTCTCACATACCAGGGTTTATTGCCAATTGAGGTGTTGATGGCCTCTGAGCTTCTCAGTGGTTTGACAAAAGGAATTTCAGCAGTTTGTGACTGTTCCTGGGTGCCATTAGGCAGACTGAGTTGAAGGAGATAGTGCTCAAGCCAAGACCCAGACCTTAGCCCATCAAGCATACTTTGCGTTGATACCAGAGTAACCCCAATGGGAGGGTACCCAGTCTACTTTTTGAGACCATGAGCAGTGCCCTAAAAGGGAATATAAAGGGAGAAACACACATAAGAAGGGGAAGGGGGAATCAGGCTACTTGAGTAAAACAATTTCTCTGACTAAGGCTGATGTGAACTCATTTACAACCATAATGTAATAGGTCATTTTCAGAAGGAAAATAGTTATAGTAGCGTACCTATCCTATTACATGGCAAAAATATTAATTGCTTTTAGGGTGTGTTTTCCTTCAATCATCTCATCTCTGCCCACCCTGTTCCCCATTTCAATAAATTTCAGCTTAAGGCCTGTGTCTAAAGAATAGATTCCTTGATATGTGGAAATTGATTGCTGATGTCTGAAACCAAAGTGAATTACATCTGCAGGGCCAACTTCCTAAACCCCTCCATTCCCTTCATTTTCTTCTTCTATGGACTCAGTGACTCATCTTTGAAATGTAGAGAAGGCATCCCATAAAACAGAGCCAGTGATACAGTAAAGGGAAGTGTCATTCAGTACAAACTGATGAAGTCAGACTGGCAGCATCATAGCATACTGAGAGAACATGAGCTTCTCACTCATGCAGACATACCTGAGTTTGAAGCCCAGCTCTGTCATTTGATATATGATCTGGAGAAGAGTACTTGAACTCTTCTAAATTCTCCTCATCTTTAAAATGGAATTTATAATACTTCGTAGAGGTGCCTTGGCAATTGACTAAAAGAGGTCTCCCCAGACCCCAGATATCAAGATCTTCAACATCAGGTTCTACTTTCACCCTGCAATAAAATTTCCCAGAAGACCTCTGTTTTTTCTTGCTGAGTGACACATTATCACAAATTTAGCTGCATAAGACAATGCACATGTACTGCCTCACATCTTCTGTATGTCAGAAGTCTGGGCATGGCTTATCTGGGCTCTCTGCTTTAAGATCTCATGAGACACAAATTAGGGAATTGACCAGGGCTGTGATCTCATCTGAAACTCAGGGTTTTCCTCCAAGTTCAAGTGGTTATTGGTAGAATTCACTCCCTTGTGGTTTATAGAGCGGAGGTACTCAGCTCATATGGGCCTCACAGTTCCCAGACATGTGGTCTTCTCTAAAGGCAATTCACAACATATCAACATACTTCAAGATCAGCAGGACAGACACAACTCTTCTGCTTGGCTATATATAATCATTTGAGTAACATCCTATTGTCTTTACCAGATAAAGACTTAATCATAAGGGTGACATCTAATCATCCTTGCTATCTTCTATTGGTTAAAAACAAGTCACACACAAAAAATTAAAAAATAAAAAAGTCACAGGCCCTGCCCATATGTGTAGGAGATTATGCAAAGACATGAACACCAAGAGGTGAGGTTCGCTGGGGGTCATTTTAGTGTCTATCCATAGACTCCCAACATGCAGCAACCGTGGCACCAGCTTCATGGTACTCTCCTGTCTATGTTGGTTGCTAATTGTTTCAGAGAGATTAGTTCCATCTTTCCAATGAAATAAGAGGTGGCAAACACTTGAGAAAGCATGAACTGCTTCCCCATCCCTCACCAGTGTGGACAAGGCTAACTTATGCAGGCTTGTTTTGTTTTTTTGTGAGTTCATACTCAGTCTCAGAATGCTTTGAAATACAGTGCACCAGGCAGAAGCTACCATTTGATGAGGGTTGAAAGTGTTATTGAATGGATTTGCCATCCTTGATCTATAAGGTGTACTTGGTGGGCTAGAAACAGGAGTTTGTCCAGCACCATCTCACTTCTGTGACTACAATGTTTAATGTACAGGTGTCTTTAGAAAGGACAATATTAATTAATTTGAAATGAACAGGAATACTGCATATGAAATGTGTTCTTCTTTCTATTCCTCAGCAGGAAAAAAAGAGGAAAATATTAAAACCAATTGAATGACAATGCAATAGAACACAATTTTGCATATAAAGGAAAAAGAAGTATAGGTTAGTAACTAGATAAATTGTTAACACAATTAAAATATGCTACATGAATTTGGGTCCCTTAGGCAGGAAAAATATTTCATTTCTCTGGCAATATTTGCTTCCCTTTGATGCCTTGCCACATGTCATAGGTTTCCTGATCATGTTTTCATGGTTATATGTGTGAATTACTAGGAATGCTATTATTTGCATTAGTTTCTGAGCCTTATAAGACATTTAAAAAATATGCTGTGCCTGTCCTTGGGCTCAATTTAAGTTAGAGAAAAACTAAATTCAAGTACAAGCAAAGTTTTTTGTGTTTTTTTGGGGGCGGGGGCAGGCACCGGAAATTAAACCTGGGTCCTCTGGCATAGCAGGCAAGCATTCTTGCCTGCTAAGCCGCCGTGGCCCGCCCTCAAGCAAAGTTTTTATGAGATGGTAGAGACATGATTTGTTTTAATAGAGGTCTTTAGTCATGGATTATCACTAGAAAGCATTATATTGTAAGTGTGATTTAGCAAGACCTTGTTCTTCAACGTGCTTATGGGATCACCACAGATAAGAAGCAACAAGAAAAACTACTTTGTTGGCATAAATAGAAGAATAATATGTACATATAGATAGATAGGTAAGTGCATAGATAGATACACCTATTTTATCTTTCTAGGTCCTAAGGGAAGAAAATATGCCGACTATCTATCCTTAAAGGTCTAGCACAATGCTAAGTAATAGTATGTAATAAATATGTATGTATTTCAGGGTGGGAATTTGGATACCAAAATGTCAGTATTTCTTTGGCTATAGCAATTTAATACAGGGAAATAGAAATTAATTGCCAGGAAACTTTCAAACCAATCTTGTTACATCTATAACCTTACTTTAATCTGGGAGACTGAGCAGAATTAGAAACTCCTGTCTACTTTATGGTATAAATTCATGGACATTTTTAGAGCTCCCCCTGCCTCGATATTTTTAGGCCTGTTTTACTTACCTCAGGGTTAAATTTTGGGGGCGATTGCTTAGATTCTAGTCATGAAATAAAAGAGGGATTAGTGGATGTATTTACATGGCCTATCAAGAATTTGTAATCATGTAATATTAAGATGATTTTAGAAAAATATACTTCAAGTAGGAAATAGTCTTTTGAACCATTCCAAAATGTGATAAATGGTTACCAATTGGACTTCCTTCTCTTGAGATTCCCTGGGGTTGAAGCTCAGCTACTCTCTCTAAGCACATAGCATTTTGAAGGCAGATTCTATAATCAGAATATCACAGGTGCTTTAGGAACTCATACATGTCCTAGCCTACACAATTTAGTACAGTCCATATCTATGACTAACACTGGACACAAGCAAGACTCTACAGAGGATCCAGAAAGCAGTGACGAGGACAACCTAACCATACTGTAAGACAGAATAGAGGGAATACTGTACAGATAAGGTTGTGTAAAGGTCTAGAAGAGGGAGCTATTTATTCTACTGAGCAAGTGGCCATGGCGGGGATGAAGGTGGAGATGACATGTTGGAGATGGAAATGACATGAGCAAAGGCATGGGGTGAGAAATCAGGAGATATTTGGATGGTTGACTAGTGGTCCATCTACACCTGTAGAATTAGGCGTGTTTAGAAGAGCAGGGGTAGAGGTTGTGGTAGCATAGATTTTGGTCCAGGGGTCTTGTTCCTCTAAGAAAAAAAATGCGGAACTACATGATTTTCTTACCCATTTTCACTGCTAGGTGATGAACAGGCAAGGTACCCTCAGGTGTCTTTGTGTATGTGTCTTTCCCAGGTATCTGCATCTGTGCAGATTCAGTTATAACAAAATGTGTTGACACTACTGGGTGCCAGGTTTTGGTATCAACTCAATTAATTTTTTTTATCCTATACCCTTTATTCTGATATACCTTAGTCCTATCCAGATCAGCTTCATTCAGAGCTCTACTTAATATCTGATAACTTTTACAAATTTTAAACAGTTCCTATATAGGGTACTGCTAACTTTCATGGCTTCAGAGTTCTAACTCTTAGTCTCAGGTGTCACATAAATACCCAAAGTTTCTACCTAATTAACTTTTGTAACACATCACAGGTTATGTTGTGTTAATATACACATTTTGCAGATGAGTAAACTGAGGCTTAGACAAGAAATTCACCCAAGGTTACACAGCCCTGGTAAGTGTTAGGTCTAGAAACTAAACCCAGATCTGGCTGGTTCCATGCCCACATTGTTAGCCTCCATGGCACAGCCTATGTTTGGCCATGGAGTGAAAACCAGCACTCAGTACTGAGTCCTTAGCCATGGTTTGTTTCAAAGTGATTCTCCATGTGATCTTGATCTGATTCCTATATTCTAAGAGACATCTGAATAAGTTAAGAATGTCCAAGAACTCAGTCACTGGATGGAAATGTATCTGTGAGCGGAAATGGCCCCAACATTTTCATTCCTATCTATGAAAATTGATAGATTTGTTGACTGGGGAAAGAGAGCCCGGAACTAACTGGGGAAATTACATAGGATGAATCTCTAAGAGCATTCAAGAGTAAAAATGGTATAGGACAGATTTAGATGATTTATTTTCTAGATGAAGAATGAGAGATTTGAAGTGACTGTTGTTTATAGTGTATGGAACTTAGTGATTGAGCAATAATTATTAAATAAAATAATAAATGTCTTAGCCAAATGGGAAATTAGCAGCCAGCTAACTAAAACTGAGGCTTTCAAACTCCAAGTTCAGTGTATTTTGTACTATAATAAAAACTGAAATCGGAAAGTGTTTGGAGAAAAAGGACAAAGGTAAGACAAGGGCATGGGGATACAGAGGAAGTAAGGAAGGGAAAGTCTTTTAAGAAAAGTACACAAATTGTGAAGGGGGTACTGCTAAAGGACCTGTCCTGGATCCTGGCAAATACCCTCCACTTTAGTAAACGTTGCCACTTTCTCTTTCATTTTAGTTTAGTTTGCTAAGGAGGAAAGCAGCAGTCAGAACAATGCAGTTTTACCGAGGGCCCTTTAATCAGAACCCTCCTGTGGCTCCATGCTTTTGTTCATGCTCTCCTTATTCTAGTCCCCTGGGCTTCGTAAATGCTTTGTACCACTTAAGAAAGGCCATGGTTGCTAATTGTGCTGAACACCTTCAGAGGTGGCACAGTGGAGCAAGACTGAGCAACCTGAGCTCTAATGGGCCTGATTATGGTCTCTGGAGTGAAAACCACCTCTTGAAAGCCGCTCAGAGAAAGCTATAGGGAGGTTGATAGGAAGATTTAGTGCTGCTCTTTGAGGGATCGATGTCTAAGCAATCAGGACCTCCTGACACCTCAAATGGATTCTAGGTGACTCCCCAGTGAGTATAAACTAACCATCATCCACACAAATTTATGTATTCCCTAATAGGGGTCCAAAAGTCTCAAAGCCTAGTTTTAAGGGCAGGAAAAGCACACACAAAGCAGCAACTGTGCATTAGCTGCTGAGTTCTAGAGTGCTGGTGGCCTGTGGGAGGCAGGTGCAGAGAGAGAAGAGATCCCAAAGGGGCTGCAGGGGACAGATTTGGGGAGGGGAGGGTAGCAGGATTTGAAGGAGCAGAGAGCTGGATGGGTTTGGGAGAGAGAGACAGTTGGCATCTTAGTGGAGCCATATACATCATCGCATGTATATATGTGTGTACCTGTATGTATATGTATATGTGTATATATAATTAATGATGAAATCGATAAGTGCCCATATTGCAAAAACTTGAAACTATTAAAAAGAGAAAGCAACATATAGCTATTATCCTAAATTTTACCAATGAGAAATAACTGCAATGTATATTTTACTAAGTGTTCTCCTATACATACAAGAGAGCACCAAGCACTGATATTTCTGATTCTTGATCCAACATTCTATTTTAAGCACTTTCCTATGTTGTTAAAAGGCCTTGGACTTTTTATTATTTTTAAATATATGCATTTTCCCTTGATCATTTAAGTAGTGGATGTTTACTTTAGAAAATTTGGTAAATTCTAAAAAAAAAGAAAAATAATCCATAATCCCACCACTCATAGTTAACTGCTATTGCCCATTAGTATATTTTCTTCCTTTTGCCTATGTGTGTCTATGTATCTTTTTAATGAATTAAAAAATTAATAATTTGTAACAAAATTAGGTCATATTGCATTTAGGTGGTATAATTACTTTTTTCATTTAAATTTTAGCATGGGCTTTCCCTATATTAATGTTCTTTAAAATGATTCTTAGATGGTTAGATAATATTCTATTGTGCATCAATTAATAATGAACCATAAAAAAATTTACTTCAAGCTAAATTCGTACAACCTGTATTCTTTGAACAAAGGGAATAGTTTGCTAGTTTGTGAAATATCATGCTTGTTTATATGTTGTCCAGCTCAGATATTCCAAGTACCTCTTAAAACAGAAGCTATGCTACAAATGTCCATGATTATTATCATTCTTAATAGCTACTAAATACTGATCTCTAAGTATTAAACATCATTTGCATTATCTAGTCAATTCTTGCAACAACTCTTTGAGATATGTATTGTTACCCCCAGGAACCTGAGAGTCAGAGAGAGAGGTTAAATAACTCATGGCTACTGAGTGGTTGAACTTGGATTCTAACTATACAATTCCAATGTCCATGTCTCAACCACTGCACTCTACGCATTTAATATTACCAATAAGTTCATCTGTACCTTTCCTGAATGTATTTATTTTCATCCTATATACCTCCTGGATAACATGATTCATAACCAATATTTTTATGCCATACCTAATGTGTATAATGCACTGTGATTAGAAAAACCACAAAGAAGTAAAACCATGGTACCTGTTCTAGAACTCTTTACAATCTGGCTAGAGGTATAACATGTAAATATGTATGCTGTTTTGTTTGCATGAACATATAAACATCCATACAAGAAAATAAGATAAGAGCTATCATAAAGTAGTACAGAAATAATCATTTCTGAATT
Source organism: Myrmecophaga tridactyla (assembly GCA_004026745.1). Classification (NCBI taxonomy): domain Eukaryota; kingdom Metazoa; phylum Chordata; class Mammalia; order Pilosa; family Myrmecophagidae; genus Myrmecophaga; species Myrmecophaga tridactyla. The sequence continues at coordinate 9,581 of PVIY010052308.1, forward strand.
GGTATTATGATTCAGAGGAATGAGATGTTATTGTGGATGTAGGTGAAGCTGCCAGAGCTTTCCCACATCTTAACTCTCATTCTTATTCCGGTATTTAAACCAGAATTCGAACTCAGTGTTATGCTTCAAAGAGCTGCTCTTTCATAAAACTATTCTGCTTCTCATTGAATACCTTCTTTGTATAGATCTTTATATAACATGGAGACAAACATAATCTTTCTCATGATCTCATTATTTTGTATAAACCCAAGCAGATAATTACATGGGGATATAGAATTTTGGGAAATGCATTCTGATAATTGTGAGAAGAAATTTATAAGTCAATATAGCATTATATTTAATCCTTTTTCATCTTATTACATGTTTGGATCAGGATATAAAATATATATATGACATGAAATCTGTGTATTAGGTAGTTATTTCCTTTCCTTTCTTTTTTTAAATATTTTTTATTATAAAATATAACATATATACAAAAAAGCAAAAAATTTCCCAGTACATTTTAACAAATAGTTATAGAACAGATTTTAAAGTTTGGTAAAGGTTACAGTTCCACAAATTTTCATTTTTTCTTCTAGCTGCTCCAAGATACTTGAAACCAACAGAAGTATCATATAATGATTCAGCAGTCATACTCGTTTGTTAAATCCTATCTTCTCTGTTATACTCCTCTTTCTCTTTAAATAACATATATACCTAATAGCAATATGTACATGGCAACAATTAGTTGTAGAACAGATTTCAGAACTTGGTATGGGTTACAATATTACAATTTTAGGTTTTTATTTCTAGCTGCTCTAAGGTACTGGAGGCTAAAAAAATATCAGTTTAACGATTCAACACTCACACTCATTTGTTAAACCCTAACGACTCTGTATAACTCCACCATCATCTTTGATCTTTCTCTCATTCCTTAGGGGTATTTGGGCTATGGCCGCTCTAAATCCTTCATGTTGGAAGGGGATGTCAATAATATTGGATACGGGGATGGAACTAGTTGATGTTCTGGAAGGGATGGCCCCTCTGCTTTTCAGGACTTATCTGGTATAGGGACCCATCTGGAGGTCGTAGGTTTTGGAAGGTTACTCTAGAGCATGGAAGCTTTGTAGAATCTTATATAATGCCATAGATATTCTTTAGGATTGGCAGGAATGGTTTTGGTTGGGGTTTGGCAAGTTATGATAAGTAGGAATGTCTAATTGAAGCATGTGTAAGAGTGACCTCCAGAGTAGCCTCTTGAGTCTATTTGAACTCTCTTAGCCACTGATACCTTATTTGTTACACTTTTTTCATCCTTTTTATCAGGATTGCATTGTTAATCCCATGGTGCCAGGGCCAGGCTTATCCCTGGGAGTCATTTCCCACACCACCAAGAAGACTTTTATCCCTGGGTGTTGTGTCTCACGTAGAGGGGAAGGCAATGGTTTCACTTGCAGAGTTGGGTTTAGAGAGAGAAAGGACACATCTGAGCAACAAAAGAGGTCCTCCAGAGTTGACTGTTAGGCATACCCATAGGTAGGCTAAGCTTTTCCACTCAATGCATAAGCTTCACAAGAGCAAGCCTGAACATCAAGGGCTTAGCCCACTGATTTGGGTGTCTCTAGTGTTTTTTTCTTTTTCTTTGAATAATTCCTTTTTAAAGCAAAATGTTGGCCAACAGTGATGATGAAACTGCTGAATGATTAGTCTCATTTGCTAGTATGTCACCTACGTCAAGAAGGACTTGCTTAGAAACATGGAACTTTGGAACTAAAGGAAATTCAATGTGTTTCAGAATCAGCTAGAAGACTTGTCAAAACACAGCTTGCTGGGTCTCACCCGTGGCGTTTCAGTAGGTTGTATATGGGGCCTGACAAGGTGCATTTTTTTTTTTTCAGGCAACGTTTTATTTCAGGGAGAAACAGAGCTGCCCGGGCAGTGTTTCAAGAGAGAGAAAAATGGCTGCCCTGCCCCGAGGTGGCAAGGGATAGGGTGTTTATGGCTTGGGGGTAGGGAGTTGGGGGTAGGGGTTAGGCGGGTTTTCACTGATGGGTTTTTGGGATTTGGTAGCTTTCCATTGGTGAGGTTTAAAATTTGAACACTGCCTTAGTTATGCAGGGTTGTAACTGTCACAAGGTGGAGGTTGATTATGGGGAGTTTATCACAAGAGGGCAACTGCTGGAGGGTGAAGGAGATGTGGGCTGTTGTGTATTAGGGTGGGAGAGGCTTTCTGAAATATTTGTCAGGGGTAGGTCACATCATGGGGGAAGGGGTCCTGTTCTCCCAACCTAACATTCTGGTCTTTTTGGTATTAGGGGGAATGGGGTGATGGTCCACTTCCTGTAACTGCTTCCAGCTGTTAGAATGACTTCCCTTAGTCATCCTAAGAGAAAAAATTTGGGGGTGACTGGAGGAGCGATGGGACAGGAGAAAAAGTTGTTTCTGCTTCTTGTATTGAGATACCTCATTCTCGTATTCTTGAGTTATTGACCGGACGACTCGGTATATGAGCTGGGAGAGGACCTGTAAGAGACAAGGGCCAAAGAGAAGAACTAAAAATAATATTAGTAATGGTGTTATAAGGAATACAAGAAATGATTTTAGTGGTGAAGTGAAATAGGAGGGAAAGGAGGATAGCCATGACTGGTCCCCATAATTAGCATCCCAGGCCTTTTGAATGATTTCTATGTTTTCTTTTAAGATTTTGAGATTTTCCTCTACCTGCCCAGTTTTGTTAACATAGAAACAACAAGTTTCATTTATGATTGCACTGCAGCTGTAGTGAGAACATACATCTAATGCTTTCCTGTTTTGTAGAACAACTGAAGCTAGACTATCTCCTGTTACTGATTATCAATAGCTCATATGGTTGCATTCCAGGATAGTTGTAATGTGAGGGACATATTTAAAATTGACCATTCTAAAAGTGGAATTCCTACAAACCAAACCAGACTGTGGTAGATGGTGTGTCCTATGCCAGGTTTTTCTAGAATAGGATTATCATGAGCATTCTGGATCTTCTAAGAACTACCTTTTCTCCTGTTTTGAGGTTGGACTGAGGTTTTGAGAAAGGAACCTAGATTAGGTATTCGTCTGGAAGAGGTCATTTCTTGGGGTTTTAAGATCGTGGTGTTAGAAGTGTTGAATACTTTAGTGCATGTTTCTGTCTATACCCGAGAAGATACTAAGTATGCAGTGTTCCCACATAGAAAATAAAAATCAGTACCTGTGAGTGACAAGGTGCATTTTTAACTTGTTTCCAGGTGGTGCTGAAGTGGCTGGCCCAGGAACCACACTTTGAGAATCACTGGTCTGGTCTAAGGCCCTTCTTTTTACATATGAGGAAACTGAGGACGTTAGAGAAGTTATCTACATACACATACAAATCAAACCCTGTTCCTTCCCTACTGAAAACCTTCTAAAACCTTCCATTTTAGAATAAAATCCAAATCTTTATCACTGGCAAAACTCAGCTTGCCTGGTCTCTGCCCACCTCTCCACACCATGGTACCCACTGAGCATCATTGAACTTCAAATGCCACACCCTTATTTTAGCATAGGAAAGCAACTAATATCATGACATAGCAGAGAACAAGAAGTGGGGAGGGTTGACTTATATAGGCTTTCAATCCTGGTTTTCAATTTCTAGTATTTCCTTGAGTGTCCAATTATAACTGATTTTAGTCTCACACTTAATGAATTTTCTGTCTGTTCTTCCATGTGATGGATCCATCTTGATTTCTCCATACATTTTATTTGGCAAAGAATTTGATCCTTATTATATAATAGCTAACATTTACTGATAAGTTATGTGCCAGATACCATACCAAGCATTTAGCAAACATTATCACATTTAATCTCACAAAAGTCACAAAGAGTAGCTATCATTTACATTTATTTTATAGATGAGGAAACTGATGCTTACAGGGATTAAATAACTTTATGAAAGTCACACAACTAGTAAGAAGCAGAATCAGGGTTTAGATATAATCTTCTGGGGCTAAAATCTTCATTCTTACCTAATAAATAATAAGGCCATCCAATTATATCCTAAAATAATTACTGTGTTCGTCTACAGAGCTCCAACAGGTCAAATAATGGCAAACCCTTCTCCTGACTACTATTTTATTAACAAGTTAGAAAATCAGGTAGTGTCTTTGGAGGGACAGAGAAGGCTGTAGCTTGAAAGTGTCCTTACAAAACCATAAGGAGAGATTAAATTGGGAATAAGCATAGTCATATTAAAACAGAATTCAGTACCTCATGGTGCCATGTCTTTTGGCTTGATAATGGAATATTTTATAAGCTACTTAATAGAAGAAAGGCATTTGTTATGCATAACATGCTACATTTCAACTATTTTTGAGACTAGTTTATGACTTCTACATCCTTGATAATTGAGAAATCCAATACACTAAACTTGCTTTTAAAGGTAAAAGAATTTCACCAGTTATATCCCATGGAGAGATAATAGCAGAACTTTCTTTAGTTACAAAAGAATATCAGGTAGATATTGCTTCCTTAGTGCATTGTTTTAGCCAAAACTCACTCATTGGTCAGGTGAACAAATAATCTGTGTTTATTTGTTAAGGATCAGATTCAATATAGAGCATTTCAACTATTCTTTCCACCTGAAGCAGGTCTTAAATAGGATAAATTTTGCAGGAGAAAATTCTCCCAGTGTTTCATTTTTTTCCTTTTAACAAACTACTCTACCTGAAAGTAACAGTACTTTCTGGACTTCTACTGCAGGTCTTTTCTTTCTTCCTTCTTCCTTTCTTACCACCCCATCACCTTTCTCTCTCTTTCTATTTTCTTTCATTCAAGCGTTCATTCACTTATTCATTTTACATGTTATTATTTTACATAATGTGCCTGACATATTTGTTTTAAATAATGAAATTCACTAGAATTGTCAAAGGAAATCCAAATATGGGACCCCCAGAGTTTTGAGACCACCTGTCATGAAGACTCCTGGGAACTTCCAAAATTGAATCAACTTGGACGGAAACTAAGTCAGAGCAAATCTTGAACCATCTTCTGATACAAAGTACAACTATATGTACATTTAAATATGTGCTTATTATAAAATTTCTAAAGAAAACGGTATCAAATTTAATTCACTGTTAAGAAAATATAACATAAGCAAGGAGGAGTTTTCTCAGGAATGTGAGGGTGATAAAAATCAGACGATGTATTAATTATGTTTAATATAATAATCATTATATTAAAGATAAGGGAGTAAAAACCATTTCAATAAATGCAGAAATAATATTTGATATAGTCTATACTTATTATTTAAAATTATCTGAACAAACTTATATTGGGATGTAACTTCTTTATCTTGAAAAGGAGGATTCATCAAAAACCTACAGCAAATATCATATTTATTAAGGTTAGAAATAAAGTCAAGGATGCCCATTATTCTTTGTTTCTATTTATTATTGAAATGCAGAACCCAACCATTGGAACAATGAGAAAAAAATGTTCAAAGCATAAGATTGTAGAAGAATAGGCTGAACCATTCTTATTTATAGAACCTCTATGAGGGCCTATAGGCAAACTGTTAGAACAAAAAGTGATTTCAGCCAGCTTGTAGGATAGAAGACAAACATATAAGCCTAATTAGCTTTCCTATATAAAAATAATTGCCAATAAAAGATGGATTAGAAAAATATCCTATATACCG
>PVIY010052309.1:0-15249 GCA_004026745.1 Myrmecophaga tridactyla
CTTGGCTCTGGCTGCCAGTTCATTCATTCAACGGGTATTTATTGAGCACATACTGCATTGACAGATTCTGCTAGGCCTGGGAATACAACAAAATGAACAAAATTGTATGTATATATTTATAAAAGAAATATACACATACATAGGCAGCATAACTTATGCCTATGCTTGTGAGGCTTACTTTCTAGTAAGGAAGAAACAGCTCACACCCTCCTGGTTTCTGTGGTGTCTGACTGGCCTTCTTCTATGTTGTCATCCTCATTAAACACAGTCGGCACTGCTGATGCCTCTGGGAGCCACATTCAGCTACCAGCATGCCACGGCCTGCTGGACACATTTATGAAGTGTCCACCAGGTTCTCAGAGGGCCTGGAGGGTGGAGGTGGGGGACTCTTCTCCTAGCCTTACCTGTGTCGTTTCATCTTCTGGATTCATCCATTTAGCATAGCATTTGTGGCTTAGAGCCAGACTCTAGAACCAGACTACCTCGATTCAAGTCTCTTCACACCATTCGTAACTAACTTGATTAACCTCTCTGGGCCTCTGTTTCCCTGCCTGTAAAATGGAGACAGTCATGGTACCTACCTCATAAGGCTGTGGTGAGGATGAAAGAGCTTAGGTTAGTGACTGGTACTGAGCAAATGCCATGTAAATGTCAGCTACTGTCGTTATTTTGCCTGTTGTTTTTATTGGGGAGCTCCTGTACGCCAGTCAGTGTGCTGAGGGCTAGGGACCCTGCAGTGACTGAAAGCGATGCTTAGACTCTAACGAGAAGCAACTAAACCCATAAATATCTAATATGAAGTCTGGCAGTGGAAAGTGCTTTGAAGACAACCAAAACAACAAGGGAAAAAAGATGGAGGAATGTCCTTGTGGATTGTGATCAGGGCAGGCTTCCCTGAGGAGGTGACATTGGAGGCCTGAGGATAAGAGTACAAACAGCGATGCAGGCATTTAGGTGAAGAGTGTTACTGATGGCGAAAACAGCAAGTGCAAAGGGCCTGAGGCAGGTCTGTGCCTGGGATGTTGGAGGAGGCCCGTGTGGCTGGAGCCCGAAAGAGCTAGGGAGGAGGGGAGGAAGGGATGGGGCGGGGCAGGCCAGGCAGGACCTTTGGGACTGTCAAGGAGTTTGGAGTAGTGGGGAAATCCATACGAAGATTTTAAATAAGGGGAGTGACATAGTCCAATTTACATACTGAAAGATTTCCTATATCATTTAGTTAGGCTGTGTAACAGATTATTCCCAGACTTAGCAGTTTTAAACAGCAGTCAACATTTATTACTTCATATGGTTTCCTAGGGTCAGAAATGTGGGCATGGCTTAGCTGGGTGGTCTTGGCCCAGGTTCTCTCCAGAGCTTGCAGTTCAGTTAAGACAATGGCCAGTGCTGCATCATCTGAAGGATTGACCAGGGCTGCAGAAGGCACTTCCAGCCCCCTTGTCTCACTTGGCTATGGGCAGGGACCTCCCTCCCTTTCCACGTGGGTGTTAGCTGTGTGAGTGTTCTGAGCTCTAGTGGCTGGCTCCCACCAGAGCACATAATCCAAGAGAGAGGAAGGGGGAAGCCACAGAACCTTTTATGGCCCACTCTCAGATGTCATGTTCAGTCATTTCTGCCATATCCTAAGTTAGCTGTTTAGTGTGGGTGAGCCCCAAGAGGCAGGGGTTGCTGGGGCCATCTTGGTTCCCAGCTCCCACAATCCCTCTGGCTACTTGTGGAGAACAGACCAATGGAGAGACTGAGGCCCAGAGAGGCCAAGTAACCTACAGAAGGCCACACAGCAAGTAGGTGGGGCCAGAGCTGAGCTTTCAACCCAGACTCTCCGCCTAGGCCCTTACCTTTTAATTATTATTATTTTTTAATTGTGGTAAAATATATACAAGATAAAAGTCAATTTATCCATTTTTTTAGTGTACAATTCAGTGACATTTTAAGTACATTGAAAATGTTGTCTAACTTTCACCATATCTATTTCCCAATCATTTTCATCCTCTCAAACAGAAACCCATACCCATGAAGCATGTTTTTGCCTCCTCCCAGCCCCTGGCAACTGCTATTCTGCTTTCCACCTCTATGAGTGTGCTTATTCTAAATAATTCACAGAAGCAAGATCATGTAATATATTGTCTTATGTCTGGCTTACTTTACGCGACATCACGTCTTCAGGGTTCATCCATGTTGTCATATTATCAGAATTTCATTCTTTTTTATGGCGGAATAACATCCCATTGTCTGGATGGACCCAATTTTGTTCCTTCATCCATCCGCTACCAGGCACTTGGATTGCTTCTACCTTTTGGCAATTACGCATAATCCCCGCCATGAACACTGGCATCCAGTTAGCTGCCTGACCCCTCGTTTTCAGTTTTTAGGGGGCTACCTAAGAGGGAGCCTGCGGGGTTACCCGGCCAGCCCTAACCCTGAACTGAACAAGTCTGGGTGGGCGAAAGCCACCTGTAACCCAGGCTCTTCTTTTCCTGCGGTAGGTACCTGAGCCCACGAGTCCCCCAGGTGTAGCCCCAGCCGCAGGACCAGCCCCCTACTACTGCCGACGCAGGCGCGCGCCATGGTAACTGAGCAGGAGTTGGAGGCCATCGGGCAGACCCTGGTGGACCCCCAGCAGCCGCTGCAGGCCCGCTTCCGGGCACTCTTCACCCTGCGTGGGCTGGGTGGCCCGGACGCCATCGCCTGGATCAGCCGGGCCTTCGGCGATGATTCGGCGCTGCTGAAACACGAGCTGGCGTACTGCCTGGGCCAAATGCAGGATGACCGCGCCATCCCCGTGCTGGTGGACGTGCTCCGCGACGTGGGCCAGGAGGCCATGGTGCGCCACGAGGCTGGTGAGTGCCCGCCTGGGGGCTTGGGGTGGCCCCTCTCCCCCCTCACCACCCCCTTGCTTCTTTCTTCCCCACTTCCTCGCCTCCGGTACCCACTGGTTCACAGATGATAGCTATTGGGGGTCAGCAAACTTTTCTGTAAAGGACCAGTCAGGGAATATTGTCAACTTTCTGGGCCCAACAGTCTCTGTTGCGATTATCCTACTTTGCCCTGTAGCCTGAAAGTCGCCATAGCCAGCGAATGCATGAAGAGGCATGGCCGTGTACCAATAAAGAATTTATCCGTGGGCGCTGAGAGGCAGAATTCTTATAGGATGCACGTGCCATGAAATCTTTTGCTTTTTCCCCTAACCGTCTAAAAGCATAGAAAGCATTCATTGCTCACAGGCTGTAGTTTGCCAAAACTTCCCACCCCATGTCGACTCCAGATCGATTTCATTCATTCAGCTGAATTGATTGAGCTCCTGCTGTATGCCAGGCCCTCTTCTAGCTGGGGAGGCAGAGAGTAAAAAGGCCAAATGAATGAAATCCAAGGCCTGTGTCTCCATCACCAGCCAGCTCATTTGCAACTAGCTAAGTGGTGGTGGGGTGCATAGTACACAGAGGTTAGGTTTCGTGCACGTGGGACTTTTCCTGGGCCCAGGGAGCCAGACAGAGCTGCGTAGGAATTACAGCCTTTAACAGGAAGGGAAAAGCTGTCAGCTCATCTGCTGCACAGGCGGGTACCTTGGAGCTCTTTTTTTTTTAATTTTTTTTATTGTGAATTATCACATATGTACAAAAAAGCAATAAATTTCAAAGTGCATTGTAACAAGTAGTTATAAAACAGATTTCAGAGTTTGGTATGGGTGACAGTTCCACAATTTCAGGTTTTTCCTTCTAGCTGCTCTAAGACATTGGAGACTAAAAGAAATATCAATATGATTCAGCAGTCATACTCAATTGTTAAATCCTATCTTCTCTTTTATAACTCCTCCTTCTTCTTTGATCTCTCTCCCAATCTTTCGGGGTATTTGGACTATGCCTATTGTAAGATTTTCATGTTGGAAAGGGCTCTCAACAATATGAGATAGGGGGATGGAATTAGTTGATGTTCTGGAGAGATTGGCCCCTCTGGGTTTTGGGACTTAGCTGGCCTAGGAACCTATCTGGAGGTTGTAGATTTCTGGAAAGTAATCATAGTGCATGGAACTTTGTAGAATCTCAAATGGAGCCCTAGGTGTTCTTTAGGGTTAACAGGAATGGTTTTTGTTGGGGTTTGGCAGACCATGGTAAATAGCAATATCTTGCTGAAACTTGCATGAAGAGTAGCTTCCAGAATAGCTTCTCACTCTATCTGAACTCTCTCAGCCACTGATACCTTATTTGTACACTTCTTTTCCCCTATTTGGTCAGGATGACATTATTGATTCCACAGTGCCAGGGCCAGGCTCATCCCTGGGATTCATATCCCATGTTGCCAGGGAGACTTTCACCCCTGGATGTCATGCTTGGAGCTCTATTTGAAGAAAAGGGAAAATGAGCATTGCACCCCGAGCTCCTGGCTGATGGATGGGCCCTGGCTTGGAAGGGCTGGGACAGGTAGCACTCCCCACTCACACACACCTGTGGTGCACTCAGCAGCAGCCCCAGCATCTCTGCCCAGCAAGCCTGGCCTGTGAATCCATTTAACCGTTCCTGGGCATCAGATTCTAATTGTCTACCATAAACTTCCATAATCATACCATAAAATTCTAACCATTTTCAAGTGTACAATTCAGTGGCTTTCAGGACATCCCCAATGTTTTGCTCCCATCACCACCATCTACTGCCAGAACTTTCCCATCACCCCAAAGAGAAACTCTGGACCACGAAGCACTAACTCCTCCTCCCCCCTCCCCCACTCCCGGTAACCACTGTTCTGCTTTCTGACTCTATGAATTGGCCGATTCTGTATATTTCATATTAGTGGAATCATGCAGTGTTTGTCCTTCTGGGTCTGGCTTCTTTCACTCAACATGACGTCATCAGGACTCATCTGTGTTATTGCGTGGATTGGAACTTCCTTTTTACAGCTGAGTGATATTCCATTCTCTGGATGGACGCATCTTGTCAATCCATTCATCCATCGATGGACACTTAGATCGTTTCCACCTTCTGGCAATTGTGAATAATGCCGCGATGAACACTGGTGGACAAGTATCTGTCTGAGTCCCTACCTGCAGTTCTAGAAGTGGAATTGCTGGGGCATATGTTAATTTTATGTTTAACTTTTGAAGAACTGCCAGGCTGTTTTCCACAGTGACTGCACCATACTCCATTGTTCCGGGGCGTTTTTAACTTCCCACAAGGCATTCTCCAGCTCCACTGGGCTGCCACCCTGGCTTGGCCCAGGGAACCTTCAAGATTTCAATTACTGTTTTTTGTTAGAACTTTCCTTACAAAGAATCTTCCACCCTAAAGCTTGTTTTCCTCATAAGCTCTGATATTTTTAGGGTGTGATTTTGCAGACACCCAGTAGTGTTATGGCAGAAGACACTTATGTAAGTGCTAAGGAAGAAAATAAAGCAGGAAACAGGATGGAGTGTCAGTAATGAGGGGTTGCAGTTTTGCATCGGTGAACAGAGACCTGAATGAAATATGGGAGTCATCTGGGTAGATATCTAGGGAACAATGTTCCAGGAAGAGGGCACAGCCCATGCAAACTCCCTGAGGCTGGACTGGGCTGGCCTGTTGGAGGAGTGGCAATTGTGAATAATGCCGCGATAAACACTGGTGGACAAGTATCTGTCTGAGTCCCTACCTGCAGTTCTGCAGAAGGCCCATGTGGCTGGAGCAGAGGGAGCAAGGGGGAGGTCAGGGAGGGGACAGGGCGTGTAGGGCCTGGGGGCCGCAGGGAAGACTTGGGAGCCATGGATGGTAATGGGCAGAGGAGGGTCAGGCCCTGACCAAGATCCTGGTGTAGTAAACCTTGCTTATAAGCAACAGTGTTCTCCATAAGCTTGCAAAGCCATGGAGGGGCTTTGCCAATGCAGAGTGGCTTTGGCTTCACCAGCCTCACGTCTCGTTCCTGTTCAGGGCCCACCTGTGCCCTCGAGGAAAAATCAAACTCCTCTGTGCAGCCCACAGGCCTTGCCCAGTTGGTCTCCCCTGACCTCCTGCTGCATGGCAGGAAACTCCCGACCTCGTCTCTTCACTGGCCCCAGGACCTTGGTACATGCCATTCCCGCTCGCCCAGAAGTCCTTCCTGTCACTCCTTGCCTCATCAGCTGACCCTCCTTCCTAGCATCTCAAACTCTTCTCCTCCAGAGCGCTTTCCTTAATGGGCCAATTCCTCTGGTCCCCCCCTTGCTGAATTTTGGGTCCCATGTTAGCCTGTGTCACCACTGAGGTAGAGAGTCATCTGTGTTTCCCCGCCTGTGGGATGTAGGCTGGGGTGCGCTGTATGGCTGCAGCAGCTTCTGCCTGGCTCAGTTACCCCCACTGTCAATTTCTGGGGAAGAGATTCTGACTGGCCCAGCTTGGGGTCTGTATCAGGGGTGGGACCACAGGAGACAGCAGAGCACTGGGGCAAGGGGAAGCCAGGAGATGATAGAGTGCTGTGGTATGTCCCAATCAATGTGGACACTCTGGTCGGTTCTTTTAGGGGAGGCCCTGGGAGCCATTGGGAACCCCAAAGTCCTGGAGATCCTGAAGCAGTACTCTACCGACCCTGTCATTGAGGTAACACCCCGACCCTCCCTCTCCCCCTGGGAAACTGCCCAGCTCTGGCCTGGACCAGCTTTAGCTCCTGTCTCTCATTCAGCATAGTCCTGCCCCAGGGCCTTTGCACAGGCCATTCCCACTGCCTGGAAAAATGCTTTCTCTGATCTTCACCCGACTCCCTCCCTCACATGCTCAGTTTGTTCCAAATGTCACCTCTTCCTTGAGGCCATCCCTGACTGCCTCCCTCCATGCCTAATCATGTCACCCTGGTTTATCTCCAGGCCTAACTCGTTTGTTCATTCCTGAGTTCCAGTGGTAGTCTCTCACTCCCACTAACCCACTGGCCCAGAAGGTGGGGATGGGGCCTGTTGCGTCCACTCCCGTGTCCCCAGTGGCTGCCTAAAGGATGCTCCCTCTGCCAATGACAGCTGTGCCCACATGCCCCTCTCCCTGCAGGTGGCTGAGACATGCCAGCTGGCCGTCCGGCGGCTGGAGTGGCTGCAGCAGCACAGCGGGGAGCCAGCGGGCAGCCCGTACCTCTCGGTGGACCCAGCCCCCCCAGCTGAGGAGCGTGATGTGAGCAGGCTGCGGGCGGCGCTGTTGGACGAGGCCCTGCCGCTCTTTGACCGCTACCGGGCCATGTTTGCCCTGCGCAATGCTGGAGGCGAGGAGGCTGCCCTGGCGCTGGCCGAGGGTGAGGAATGCCCCAGGGGGGTGGGGACAGGGGCCGGAGATGTCCTGAGTGGCCTTGGGCCCTTCCATGTCCCTTTACAGGGCTCAGTGACTGCATCTGTGACATGATGCAGAGGAAAGCATCCCCAGCATGGTCAGCCTGGGCCTGGCTCCGGAGGCAGGCGGGTACTCTCCCGTCCCATTTACTGATGGGGGAAACTGAGGCACAGAGAGGCAAGAGACTTGCCCAAGGTCATCCAGTACGTCAGTGACCACGTTGGGATCTGACCCCTGGCATTGCAGTTTGGCGCCCTTTGCCTTTTAGCTGTGACTATCACTTTTATTAGCTTTGTGCTCATGGGGTTGCAGAGGAGGGGAGAAGCCCCTTGGGGAGTCCGAGTGAGAGGAAGCCCACCCATCCTGGGTTCACAAGGACTCAGCCACTCTCTACCTTCTGGGAGTTTCCAGGGGAGACCCCCAGTCATCACCATGTCCCAGGGTCTGGGAGTAGGGGGTGGGTAGGGTTCAGGAGCCTCAGGGGTTGCTGGGGTCCCGGACCCTGAGAAAGCTCTATCATGGGGTGGTCATGGCTGGTAGCTCCAAGCAGGGGGCTCCACAGACCAAGGGGCTGGCTCCCGCTTCCAGCCCTGCCCCAGAAGTGGCTGTAGTCTCGGGCAGGTGATTTCCCTGGTTAAAAAATTCTGACCTGCTTCCCAGTGGAGCTCAGCCAGCCCCCTCACCCCATGCGTTGTCATTAATGGAAATGCACAAACAGCAGCCCCTAAACACAAATGCGCAATGCAGATAACCTTTAATGAGGTCGTGCCAGGTAGGTGGATATTAATGCCTCCTGAAAAAGTCCAGGGAGAAGGGAGGAAAGGCTGGAGGTGGGCCTGGAGGGAGGAAGGCAACACCCACTTCAGACCTCCCTACCTCTAGGGCAGTCAAGGATGGTTATTACCCGGCTAGGCCCTCGGCCTGGGCTGCACGTGCCTGCCCCCATCCCCCACCCCCGGCAGGGGTGCTGGCTCTGCATCTTGTAAGATCCAAGGCCAGCTTGATCTTAGGGGGCCATGACTCCCCCATTCCTCTGTCCTCCGGAGCACCGGGTCCCTCCCTTCCAGACCGAGCTCCATCAAGGCTTGGTCCCCTCCGAGCACCCCAGCCCAGCCCCGACCACCTGGGGTCTCCTCTAGAGGGAGGGAGAGGGGTACCTTCTCTGCCCTTCCGGCCCCTCCCCTGTCACGCCCCTTCCCTGCCCAGCGAGCGAGCCCTCTGCACCCCGTCTCCCCTCCCCGTAGGCCTGCGCTGCGGCAGCGCCCTCTTCCGCCACGAGGTGGGCTACGTCCTGGGCCAGCTGCAGCACGAGGCGGCGGTGCCCCAGCTGGCAGCCGCGCTGGCCCGGCGCGCCGAGAACGCCATGGTGCGGCACGAGTGCGCCGAGGCCCTGGGCGCCATCGGCCGGCCCGCCTGCCTGGCGGCGCTGCGGGCGCACGCGGAGGACCCCGAGCGCGTGGTGCGCGAGAGCTGCGAGGTGGCCTTGGACGTGTACGCGCACGAGAACGCGCCCGCCTTCCAGTACGCCGACAGCCTGGAGCGGCTGCGCGCGCCCCCCGCGCCCGCCCCCTAGGACCGCCGCCCGCGGGCCACTCCGCAGCTGCGGGGATTTGGGTTTATAAACCGGGTTTGCGGAAGTCACGGCCCAGTGTATCTCGATTCTGGGATCTGTTCATCTGCTTTGGCATTTTGACCATCCAACGGTGGTGGTCTCTTTTGTCCACCCCCCTAGGGAGCCGGGTTTTGGGCAAGGGTTCAGGGTGTCCGGGTTGGAAGGGAACTTCTTGGGCGGCAGGATTGGTGGGGAGCCCCAGCCCAGGCTTAGCTAGGAGTGAGTGGGTTTGGGATGCTGGGAGAGGAGCAGTGAGACAGTCCCTCTCTGTGGGATCTTTCTAGTCGGGTGGGGGCTCTGAAGGGCTGTCCACGGGTCCTGTTGTTCCCCACCAGCGGGCCCTCTGCTCTGGGATCTTGGCCTGGGTGGACGGGGGTCAGGGCCAGGGAGGGGTGAACCATCCCCCAGCGTGCTGCCCAAATGGAATATTAAATTATTTTTGCCAAGTGATGACTGCAGTGTGTGTGTGTGTGGGGGGGGGTGCTGGCCGCTCCCAGGGAACCGCTAAGCGTGTGTGGGGTAAGCATTTGGGAAGCTCCCTTAACAGGCAGGTGGGAGAGAGCGCAGCCAGAAGGGAGCCCGACCCTTGCCCTTGAGCCTTGCAGGCTGGGGATGTGTAGCCCTCCCACCCTCTTTTCACTGGTCACAGGAAATCACATGGCTTTGCTCTCATTCTAAGCTTTGCCTTACCCATCATGTGACTGATCAGCCTCCCTGGGTCTTGTTTCATCGTCAGCTGTGTGTGTGCAGGTGTGAGTAAAAGATCTGCCCAGCCAGCCCTCTCCAAAGGGAGTCTGGAGAAACAGTGCTCATACTGGCCCTCTGCAGACCTTCTTACTTACCCAGCTCCTTCAGAGGGCAAAGGGGAAGGGGTGTTGTGGTGTGGATTAGAGCCTGCTCTGTGGGTCCCCATCACATCCCCTCTGTCTCCTTGTGCAATGTGCAGCCTGCAGCAGCCCATTGGCCTCTCTGTAAAATGGGCATTACAGATTCACAACTGCTTGTCTGCAGTTCCAAAACCCAAAGTGTCCTGAAAACCAAAAAAACTGGCAGCCAAACCTGATGTGAACTGAACACATTGTGCTGTAGAATAATGGCCCTCAACTAAGGTGGCCCTGCACCTGGGGGGCACTGTTGATTATCAAAACCGAAAGAGGGGGGTAAGACTAGGGGAGGCTATGAAATGTACAACGCACAGTCCCCTACAGCAAGAAATTATCCAGCCCTATGTGAGGGTGGAGGTCGAGAAATCTACTGTAGAGAGACTCAAATTTGGTTATGATGTATGACTCCGGAGCCCCCACGGCATGGGTCCAGGACAATGGAGGAACTATTGCTGACCCACGAAACGTGTTGTGAGAGAACGTGTTGTGAGAGAGCAGCCCCCCCATTGTTGGAAGCCACTGAGTCGTGGGTGTGTTTGTTACTGCGGCATAGTCTAAGCTGTCCTGACTGATACACACTGGGCTACCTTCCTAAAATGGGAAAAGTGCTACATTCAGAACCCCACAAGACCCTCAAGGATTTCAGACGTGGGCTTATAAGAAAAAGCTCTAGCAGCTTTTATTTAAATGGTGTTTTTTCTCCATGTCAACATTCTGGTTGCTTCCATCCATCATCTTTCTGTCTTTCCCTGGTGCCTCCCCTTGCCCCCACTTGGATCAGTCGCATCTCTTGCAAACCTCCAGCCCCTCCCCATCCTCACTCAGCCGATGACCTCGCTTCCTACTTCGGGGTGAAAATTAGGCAATTAGGACTTCCACATGCTCCCACCTACCTGCACCTTGCTGTACATTCAGCCTCCCCTCCTGTGTTGTACAGGAATTGTGTGTGCTCCTAGCAAAGCCCCCTGTATCAGTTAGCTATTGCTCATAACAAGTTACCCCAAACTTAGCAGCTTCAAACAATAATCTCAGACTACTTTGGGGCCGGGGGTCAGGAGACTGGAGTAGGCTTATCTGGGTAGTTCTAGCTTGATGGCCCGCAAGCCGTCAGCCACAGCTGTGTCATCTGAAGGCTCCACCAGGGCTGGGGCTGCTTTCAAGTTCACTCCCATGGCTGTGGGCTGGAGGCCTGGGGTCCCCAACCGCTGGGAATCTCCACCATGCTGCTTGAGCATCCTCACAACACGGTAGCTGGCATCCCCCAGAGCATCTTTTATGACTGATCCCAGAAATGGCACGTTGTCACTTCTGTCGCTGTCTCTTGGTCACCGAGAATCACCTTGATACAATGGGGCGGGGGGCTCGCACAGGGATCCAGAGATCAGGAGATGGGTCCACTGGCTGCCTCTCAAACTCTCCATCCCAGCTCCCTTGCCAACTCAGGGTTCCAGTCATTCTCTCTGTCCCCTCCCCCCACAGCGATTTCCCCTCTTTACCCATCAGCACAAACAGGCTGCCATTTCTTAAAAACAAGAAATGTCACCTGAACATGTTCTTAAGTTGAGTGGTGGGTACGTGGGTAGAAAGGCCAGCACCGATATATCCTGGGAGGAGACCTGACCGACCCAGGCCCAGTCCGTCTTCTTCAAACTGAGGAACCTCTGGAGAAGCCTGCTAACTGTAATGAGACTCTGTTAAGGCGCGTGGAAGTGTTTCTTGATTGGGGTTTATAGAAACGTTTGGAAGAATTTGACTCTTTAATTTGTGATCAATATTTAAATATTTAAAACAATTTGCATTATGCATTTTATAAGTTTTGATTGCATATGAAATGTTTAGGCACATTATACTTTAATGCATTAAGCCCAAGTTGCAGAAGGTATCTTGGACATTGAGAGTCCAGAAAAGTAGGAGAAAATAAAGTGGTGATGTGCTAAGAAAAAAAGAAAAAAGAAATGACACCTCATTTACCTCTCACATCACACCCCTCCCCCCCTTTTTTCCCTATTCTTCACTGCAAAACCGCTCAGGAGAGCTGTCAAACCTCCCCAGCTTCTGTTTATTTTACTAAATAGGTCCGTTGATGGGCTCGGTTTGCTTCCACCTGTTCTTGTGGATGACCTTGTGCTGGACATTCGTGTATGAGAATCTGTTTGTGACTCACCAGCTTCCATTTTCCTTTCCTTTCTTAAACCTGCTCCAACCAACCTTTGTCCCTCGTGTCCCTAGAAATATTCCCGTTGTCGGGGTGACAGCGGACCTCCCAGTGTCCCAAACCCGTGGTTTCGTCTCAGTCCCCACCCCCACCTGTCAGCAGCGTCTGCCCCCACATCCCCCTCCTGGGAACGCTGGCCCCATGTGGCCCCGGGACCCCCTGCCCAGCTCCTGGGCGGCCTCGTCCGCTCTCAGCCATTTAACCCTGTCTGCACCTCGGTGACTTCCACGGTACCATCTCCAGGTGGGACGCCCCCTGAGCTGCAGACCCATAACGTCTCCACATGGATGTTGATTAGGCATCTCAAACTCAGCATGCCCTTAAAACCCCTCGTGCCACCCCACAGCTGCCCCCAGCCCGCCTTGCCATCTCAGAAATGGGGATGCTATCATTTGCCTAAAGACGTTGGGGTTTGGGCAACTTAAAAATCTACCCCAGGGACAATGCGTGCCTGCCATGCGGGAGACCCAGGTTCGATTCCGGACCCCCCACACACACACACACAATCTACCCCAAATATGCCCCCTGCTCCCCCATCTTCTGCTTCCACCTGCTGCGGCCCTGTCACCACCTGCCTGGATCATCTCAGTTGCCTCGGGCCGGATCCATGGATTCCTGCTCCAGCCCGCTGTCCTCCATGTAGCCACCAGAGGGCGCCCGTGAGCCCCCGAGTCAGGGCCCGTCCCTCCTCTGCCCACAGCCCTCCATGGCTCCCGCCTTCCTCCAGGGGAAAAGCCCACGTCCTCCCCGCAGCCCGCAGGGCCCTGCATGCCCTTACCCGTCTCTTCCCTGCCCTCCCCTCCCTCTGCTCTCCCCCTCGCTCCTTCCACTCCAGCCACGGGGGCCTCCTCACTGCTCCACCAGCTCACCAAGCCCTATCCTGGCTCAGAGCCTAAGCACGGCCTGTTCCTGCCATCCATTTCACTCCCACCCCAGATTTTTCTATCACGGCTGCTTCTCTCCTTGCCCCAGGTATGCAGAAACATCACCTCTGCCACCCCTGGCTTCCACATTTAAACTGTCACGACCCCTTTTCACTGTCTCACCTAATATACCATTTATTGCAAGGTGATGTTTGTTTCCTAGCGTCCACCTCCTCGCCTTCCAGGCCTGCTCTGCGGGGGTGGGACTTGGCCCGTTCTTGCTCCCAAACGTGTCCCCTCCACCTGATGAAATTTGGGTGAATGAATGGAGCCAGGGAACTGGCCCTGGGAAACTGGGAGGGGGCGGGGGTGGGGGGTGGGGCAGTCTCAGCAGAGCAAACAGCAAGCACAAGGCCGGGAACTGCGGGGTCAAGGATGAATGGAGGTTGGGGGGTGGGGGACCACGGCGGAAGCGATTAATCCCAGCAGATGGCAACGGCCCGTGGGGGGAGTGGTGGTGGTGGTGGTTTGGGTGGAGGGGCGTGGGTGTCCCTCCAATCCTCTTAGCCCCGACGCCTCTTAATACTTCCGCTGCGGGGGTCACCTCCGGGCCTCTCCCGCTCCAGCGGCCGCGATGTCGGGGCTGGGCCCGGCTCAGCCTCCCTACCTGGAGTACCGGCCGCCGCCGCTCGACGCCATCCTCCTGCCCAGGTACGCGCTGTACCTGCTGCTGGCCGTGCTCCTGGTGGCAGCCGTGGCCTACGCCATCGTGGGTCACCTCATAAAGGACCTCGTCCACGATCTGGCCGGTGAGCCGCTGCAGGCCCCGGGTGGGGTGGGGGTGGGGTGAGGATGGGGGTGGGGGGACCTCGCGTGCCTTGGGGTGGAGCCGGGGACGGGGGCTCGCTCAAGAGATCGGGGAGGGGGACGGTGGGGGCCTCTTTGGCAGGGTGGGGGAGCAGGGTGGGGCGGAGGGGCTGCCTGGAACCCAGGGAGGGGGTGTCACCCGCCGCTCACCTGCCGCAGACTGGGCCTTCGGGCCAAAGCTGGACCAGGAGGCATCTCCCCGCGAGCTCCTGGGGGGTCCGGACCTGCAGCTGGAGCTGGCCTGGACGGGAGATGAGGATGCCGGCGAGGGGGGCCAGGGGACCCCCACGGATCCTCTCTCCCAGGCGCCCCGCCGCCCTTCCATCGCCTTCAAGGACGCGCCCGCCCGAAGCGCCTTCTGGAGGCTGGACTGAGAGCCCCGTGCGGGCCTGGGCCGGTCCCGCAGCCCGCGAGGGGCTTCTGCAGCCCGGAGGCCCGGCGTCCTCCCTCTTTGGCGACAGCTTCGGGTGCCTGGTCACTGGTTCCAACCGTTCTCCCCGCCTCCCTCACCTCCCCGAGCCTCAGCCGAGGCGCCGGCTGCCTGTGAGCCAGTAAAGCTTAATATTAAGAGTTTTTTAAAAAGAAAAGTGTAGGAGCTAAGTCCTTCCCTGGTTCTGAGAGTGTGCCCGCCGCAGTGCCAGAGGAAGCGCCATCCTGTGTACTGCATCTCCTGTTACGCTCCGAGGCAGGACTTATCACCCCCGTTTAGCAGTCGGGGAAACTGAGGCACGGAGCAGCTGCGTGAACTGATTTCACCTCAAGACCCTATTGCGTGACTTACTTTGGCAAGGGGACGCTCTGGGGTGGGGTCCTGCTCCCCAGCTTCCCCTGTCCACGTCTGCATTTTCTTCACCACCCCACTGCACACACACCTCCTATCTTGTTCGTGGCACCGCTGCCGGGCCATAGGGTCTCTTTGACACTGGGGTTGGGGGTGGGGGGGCTTTCTGACTTCCCGATGAGAATACCCCAAGTTCAGGGTCAGGCTTCTGGGCCTTCCAAGCCTTGCAGAGGGCAGGGCACACAGTAGGTGCTTAATACATGCGTGTCTGGCTGGTGGAAGTGAGCCTGCCGCCTGCCCTGTGGCTGCGACATCTGCTGTCCATCCTCGCCCCTGCTGAGTGGCTTCTCTGCACAAAGAGCAGGTTCCTCAGACCCGGAAAGGAGGAGGCTGCAGGTATACAGTAGGTGCTCCATAAGGGCCGCACCCCCTCCCCACCCCAAAGGGCCTTCCTGCCACGTGCCTGTGCCTGCTCCCGTGGCAGCTGGGGGTGGGGTTCCCACCCACTATCTAATCACCAGGGACCAAGGTCGAAGGCCAGGGTGGGGGTCTGAGTCAGCAGCTGCTGGCAGCGCCCCCACTTCTCCTGCCACACGGGAGCCTCTGGGTTTGGAGGTTTGCAAACCTCTTCTTGTCCCTAATGCTTGCCCAGGCTCCCGGGGTCGGGGGTCCCCAGGAATCAGGAACCCGAGGCAGTGTGAGCTGGTGGTGAGGGAGAAGGCTGGACCCAGGTTCAAATCCAGCTGGATGTTCAGCAACTCCGGGGTTCTTGGGGGGGGG
>PVIY010052310.1:0-15260 GCA_004026745.1 Myrmecophaga tridactyla
TTTCCCTGAGGGTGAGACCCGGCAGGTTGAAAGACTTTCCTGTGAAGTCTCTGGGCTCTGTTTTTCTTATCCTGCCCAGTAGGTGGCGCTTGTCTGTCTGCGGGTCCCACCAGCAAAAGATGTCGTGTCTCCTTTAACTTTGGAAGGCTCTCCCTGCCGGGGGCGTGGTCGAGACAGAGGAGAGGTTGTAGGCTGGTTTTAATGGCTTCAATTTGCCAAGCCCTGGAGTCTGAGTTCTTTGAGAGAGGGATTCCACCTAAGTTGGGCTTCACCCCTCCCCTGGGGAAGGCACATGTGGGAGACAGCCCTGAGAGCAGTCTGTTTCTGCCTGTGTGGGGGGCAGTTGCAGCCCGAGAAGTCCCGCCGCTGAATCTGGAGGCTGCCAAGTCTCCGTAGAAACCGCCACGAAAACCCCCGTTTTGTCTCCTTTCCTCTTTTTCGGTTAGCCCAATAAGCGACTTCTGACTTGCCCGGTTTCGCGTGAGCTGGGGGCCTATTTTTCGTAATCAGAATTTGTTTATTAATGCCGCAATTGGCGCTTGGTTGGATTCAGTCCCTGCTACTGTTTCCTTTCTCTCCGCGAAGCCGCCTATGGGGGAGGGGCGCCGGCCGCCGGGCGCCGGCCGCCAGCCGCCGCGGCTTTGGGGAACTCACAGATCCGGCGAGTTGCCGTCGGTCTAAGCTGCTCCAGTTCTGGGCGCGCTGTGTGTTCAGTCACTATCGTGGTTCCGGGAGCTGTTCTGTACTGTTTCTGGTTATCTAGTAGTTGTTCTGGAGGACGAACTAAAACGCGCACCTTGCTAAGCCGCCATCTTGGCCCCCCCTCCTGTTTAGTTTTAAAAAAATTTTTATGTAGCATTTACCTGTAATGAAATGTACACATCTTAAGTATAAATTTGCTGAGTTTTCACAAAAGTATACACTTGTGTAACCACAAACCCTTTTTCAAAAATTTAAACGTTACAATCACCCCAGAAAGCTCCCCCATGCCCTTTCCCAGTCATTCCCCATCCCATTTCTCAGGTATAACTACTGTTCTGATTCTTTTACATCACAGATTAAATTTGCCAATTCTAAAACTTCATGAAAATGAAATCATATAAAACATAATGCTTATTTCACTCAGCGTGTTTTTTATATTCATGTTTTTGTGTATATCAGTGATTCATTCTTTTTATTGCTCAGTATTCTATCATATAGAATATGTCACAGTTTTTATTTTCCATGTACCTGTTGATGGATGCCTAAGCCATCGCTACTCTTTCACTATTATGAATAAAGTTGCTATGAGCATTCTTGCATGAATCTTTTTATCAACATACGTCTTTATGTCTCTTGATAAATCTGGTGGATATGTAATCATATCTGGTTGATACATTGTTTCTACTTGAACCTAGCAGTCATCTCATTAGGTTGACCTCTTTAACCTTTTTAATATCACCCTGTGGGAACTGCTGAAAGCATTCTTTCTCTGCGGTAATAGTCAAGATAACCCAATCTCAGCTTGAGTTACTCTTTCTCAAACACAGGATATATTGCTCATCAAAGATTCCCATTTCCTTTCATGGAGAATGAGATTAGAGAGCAAACCTGAGTTGCTGAGGGTACACATTAGACAGTTCCACATGACTACTAGAGCTGGGCAGGATGGCACCAGAGAATAGGCTACAAAAAGCATGATAATAAAAGCTGTTTTAGTTTTGTAGGCTGCTGAAAGCAGATACCATGAAATGGGTTGGTTTAAACAATGGGAATTTTTATTAGCTTACAGTTTCAGGCTGAGAAATTTGTCCAAATCAAGGCATCATCAAGGCGATGCTTTATTCCCAAATACCAGCTGCCAGCAATCTTTGGTTCCTCTGTCACATGGCAAAGCAGATGGTGGCATCTGCTGGTCTTTCTCTTCTCTTCTGGGTTTCATTAATTTCAGTTTCTTTCTTCCATGATTTTCTTTCTTTGTGTGAACCTTATTGTCTTATAAAAGACCTCCAGTAAGAGATTAAGACCCATTCAGATTGAAGTGGCCTTAACTGAAGCAGCCTCAACAAAAGGTTCTACCAACAGTGGGTCTACACCCACAGGAATGGGTTAATTTTAAAATCACATTTTTCTGAACTACATACAGCTCCAAGCCACCACAAAAACTTTCTTCTTCTTTTTTTTTTTCCTTTAAAGGTTATGAGTTAATATCATTTCTGAATCAGGTAAATTTTGACCCTAATATGAAAGCATATTAAACAGTGCTTTTCCTTTTCCACTAACTATAATATTCTATCTAGGCTTATGCATGTTGTGATGCCAAATAATGTATTCAACTTTCGAACTGCCCAGAATTTTAGATGCCCTTATTTTTCTTTTCCTCTTTTGTTTCTCAATTCAGTACCCTAGAATTAGAACAGCTAACTTGGCAAAGGCTGCTAAATCCTATAAAAGATGTTGGGAAATAAAATCAAATTTATTGTGGTATAATTGACATACAATAAACTGCACATAAAGTGTACAATTTGACATGCTGTGACATGCATATACCTATGAAACTATCACCACAATCAACTATGCCTTTATCCATCACTCCACAAAGTTTTCTCATGCCCCTTCTTCCCTTAACCTATAGCCCCACTGGTATATTTCTGTCACTATAGATTAGTTTGTATTTTCCAGAATTTTACATAAATGGAGTCATAAATAGGTACTTTTTTTCTGTCTTTCAGTCAGTATAATTATGTTTTGAGGTTCAACCATGTTGTTACATGTATAAATAGTTCATTTCTCATTATTCCTGAGTAGTGTTCCATTGTATAGATAAAACCACAATTTGTGAATATATTCATTCACCTGTTGATAGATATTGGGTTGTTTCATGTTTTGGGGTATTACGAATAAAGCTACTATGAACATTTGTCTACAGTTCTTTATATGGACATATGCTTTATTTCTACTGGGTGAATACCAAGGAGGGAATGGCTGGGTCATATGGTAGGTGTATGTTTTGCATATTAAAAAACTGACAAAATTTTTTCGTTATCATAAGTATGTGAAAGTTACAGTTGCTCCATATCCTTGTCAGTACCTGATATGGCCAGTCATGTAAATTTTAATTACAATTCTAATAGGTGTGTAGTAATGTTTTAACTTTTCAGAGCTACTGTGACAAATATCATACACTGGTTAGGAATTTACTGTCTCAGTTTTGGAGGGTAGAAGTTCAATACCAAGGTATTAGTAGACCAAGTTTTCACTGAAGTTTGTTGCATTCTGCTTGTTTCTCTGAGTCTATGCCTCACACAACCATCTGTCTCTTCCTCAGGTTTCTACTTAGATGCATCCAATTTCCTTTGCTTAAAAGGACTTCAGCTATATTGGATTTAAGCCCATCCTCATTCAGTTTGGCCAGGCCTTAACTAGTAACATTTTCAAAGGTACTATCTGCTTCCAAATGGGTTCATGTCCACACACCTACCTTAATTAATAACATATCCAAGTATCTTATTTACAATTGTATTCATACCATTAGGATGGGGTGGAGCTTAGGACTTAAACATGTCTTTTGTGGGGGGTATGAACAATCCCCAACAAGTGGTATCTCGTGGTGTTTTTTTTTGGAGGGGGGCAGTGCATGGTCCGGGAATCGAACCCTATCTCCTGCATGGAAGACAGGCATTCTAAACACTGAACTACCTGTGCACCCCCTCGTGATTTTAATTTGTACTTTTGTGTGTTTTTTTGCTATCCATACATTAGATTGAATTTTGAATGTTAAACCGACTTTGAATTCTTGCTGTAAACCCATCTAAGACCTCTAAATTTGTAACCATATTTTGAGTGAGACAATTCTACAGTTCCATTTTTAAATTTTATATTAGTTCCACAATAATGGATTTATAAAATTTTCCAACACATTTGAAACTACTTTCTGCCTTTACAAATAATTTCCAGACATTTTTTGCCCTTTCCCAGCAGTTTCATTCTCATATAATCAGCATTCAGCAAGTTAGTTATAAAAGTTTTCGTGCAGACTGTGTGATTGTGAAAACCTTGTGTCTGATGCTCCTTGTCAACAGATGAGTATATGGAATAAAAATAAATAGGGGAAACAAATGTTAAAATAAATTTAGTTTGAAATGCTAGTGATCAATGAAAGCGAGGGGTAAGGGATATGGTATGTATAATCTTTTTTTTCTGTTTTCGTTTTATTTCTTTTTCTGTTGTCTTTTTATTTCTTTTTCTGAATTGATGCAAATTTGTACTAAGAAATGATGAATATGCAACTAAGTGATGATATTGTGAATTACTGATTATATATGTAGAACAGAATGATCACATGTTAATGTTTTAGTTCGTTTGTTAATTTTTTTAATTAATAAAAATAAATGAAAAAAATAAATAGTAAAAGTTTTAGTGCAAACACCTTCATTTTTGCAGGAATTGAAACATATACCCCCAAATTTACATTATGCTATGAACTACATATTTATCACAAAAATTATGTGTTAATTTTTGCTTTACAGGCATAACCAGGGGTATTGCCAGTTTGGTTCCAAACCACCTTCAGTAAAACAAATATCACAATAAAGCAAACTCACACAAATTTTTTGGATTCCCACTGCATATAAAAGTTATGTTTATACCATACTGTAGTTTAAGTGTGCAGTAGCATTATGTCTAAAAAAGCAACATACATACCTTAATTTTAAAACTTTATTGCTAACCTTTGGTGAGTTGTAATCTTTTGACTGATGGAGGGTCTTCCTTGATGTTTATGGCTGGTGACTGCTCAAGGTGGTGGTGGTTGAAGGTGGGGTGGCTGTGACAATTTCTTAAAATAAGACAACATTTCAGATGATTTGTATGGGATATTAGTATATCTCAGTAAAATTGCATTAAAAATGACAGCAATGACGTTTGCTGCATCAGTTGACTCTTCCTTTCATGAAAGATTTCTCTGTAGCATACAGTTCTGTTTCATAGCATTTTACCTACAGTAGAATTGTAGTCTGCCTTCTCAAATCCTGCCACTGTTTATCAAATAAGTTTATGTAGTATTCCAAATTCTTTGTTGACATTTCAAAAGTGTTCTCTAGTACCTTCACCAGGAGTGGATTCCATCTCAAGAAACCACTTTTTTTGCTCAGTCATAAGAAGAAACTCCTCATCTATTAAAGTTTTATGTGATCACAGCAATTCAGTCATATCCTCAGGTTTTACTACTAATTCTAGTTCTCTTGCTGTTTGCACCACATTTTCAATCACTTCCTCCACTGAAGTCTTGAGCCCCTTAAAGTCATCCATTAAGGTTGGAGTCAACTTCTTCCAAACTCCTTTTAATGCTGATAGTTTGACCTCCCACAAATCACGAGTGTTCTTAATGGCATGTAGAAGGATGATGCCTTTCCAGAAGGTTTTCAATTTACTTTGCCTGGATCCATCAGAGGAATCACTATTCTAGGCAGCTATAGCCTTACGGAAATATTTCTTAATGAGAGATGAAAGTCAAAATTACTCCTTGATCTATGGGCTGCAGAATGGATGTTGTGTTAGTAGGCATGAAAACACCGATCTCATACATCTCCATCAGCACCCTTGGGTCACCACGTTCATTGTCAATGAGGAGTAACATTATGAAAGGAATCTTTTTCTGAGCAGTAGTCTTAGCAGTATAAACCATGTTGTAAACAGGAATGCTGTCATCCAAGCTTGTTTTACCATTTATAGAGCACAGGCAGAGTAGATTTAGCATAATTCTTAAGGTCCCTAGGATTTTTGGAATGGTAAATGAGTATTGGCTTCAACTTAAAGTCCCTAGCTGCATTAGCCCCTAACAAGAAAGTCAGTCTATCGTTGGAAGCTTTGAAGCCAGGCTTTGAGTTCTCTCAGCTATGAAAGTCCTAGATGGCATCTTTCAATATAAGGCTATTTAGTTTATGTTGAAAAATCTGTTTTAGTGTAGCCACCTTCATCAATTATCGTAGCTAGATCTTCTGGATAACTTGCTGCAGTTTCTACATCAGCACCTGCTGTTTCATCTTGCACTTTTAAGTTAGGGACGTGGCTTCTTTCCTTAAACCTCATGAACCAACCTCTGTTAGCTTCAAACTTTTCTTCTACAGCTTCTTCAAAATTTTTCTAATGCAGCTTCCTTACCTCTCTTAGCCTTCATAGAATTGAAGAGAATTAGAGTCTTTCTCTGGATTAGGTTTTGGCTTAAGGGAATTTTGTGGCTTGTTTGAGCTTCTATGCAGATCTCTAAAACTCCATATCCACAATAAGGCCGTTCTGCTTTCTTATCATTTGCGTGTTCACTGGAGTAGCACTTTTAATTGCTTCAAGAACTTTTCCTCTGCATCCACAACATGGCCAGCTGGCATAAGAGGCCTAGCTTTCAGTCTGTCTCAGCTTATAACATGCCTTTCTCACTAAGCTTAATTATTTTTAGCTTCTGTTTTAAAGTGAGACCTGCAGCTTTCTCTTGATCACTTAGAGGCCATTACAGGGTTATTAATTGGCCTAATTTCCGTATTGCTGTGACTCAGAAAATAGGGAGGCTAGAGGAAGAAAGACTGGTGAACAGCCAATTGGTGGAGCAGTCAGAACATATACAACATTATCAGTTAAGTTCACTGTCTTATATGGACATAGTTCCTGGTGTCCCAAAACCATTACAATAGTAACATCAAAGATTACAGCTCACCATAACATATATTAACAAAGCATTTGAAATATAGCAAGAATAATGAAAATGCGTCACAGCCACAAAGTGAGCACGTTGCTGGAAAAATGGTGCCAGCAGACTTGCTTGATGCAGGGTTGCCACAAATTTCCAACTTGTAAAATGTGCAATATCTGTGAAGCACAATGAGGAATGCCTGTTGTTAGAGAAACCTGGTGGATGGGGCAACAAAATCCCCAAGTGTGGCATTTTGCTTTGCTACTATCCAGTCAAGCCAACCAGGATTGGGCTTCCTGGTGGGGCCTGGATCAACAGATTATTTTTAGTTCCTATGATAAATTGACTGTAGACCTGATATATTCAGGAAATTTAACTGCTTCAGATTAACTTTCTGTTTGAAGTTAGGTCTCCATTTGAAAGTGCAATTGATACCTGTATCCGTGTAGCACAACTGCTGTATCACCATCCCAGACGTCTTCCCTATCTCTAATTGCCTCTTGGATTGGCTAGGTCTGGAGAGTGTACGTGTCATCCATCAGCTCCCAGAATGAGATCTCAGGCTGCCTTCTCCTTTCCCATGTTCCAGGTGCTTGAGCTCCTGAATGTTTGCCACCTAACTTGCATAACTTTTTCCCTAGTATAATCGATTTTTCTTCTGTGCAAGATTGTTCATTTTATATCTCCACTACCTTTACCAAGATTATTTTTATCTTTTTACAGGAGGCAAGTAAAACTGCATAGCCCAGAGCCAGAAGGCAAAACTCTAAACAGACTCAAATTATTTTCTTTCTAGGACTTAGAACCTTGGAGAGGCTCTGGGCATGTTGCCAGCCTCTCCCCATCTTATCTCACTCTAGAAAGTTCATACTAAATAAAATATCTAAAATTAAAAAGCTAATATTTTAATTGTATTGCCTTGAACTCATTTTAGTTCAGTATAGTTTGAAACCTCAGATCACTGCAGAAGTAAAACTTACAGTTAACTCATAAAGATACAATGAGCAAAAATATTCATATTTGAGATACTCTCTGTCCAAGTAATATATCCCAGTAAATCAATCTCTCAAATAAAATTTTCAAAAGAAATACTCATTGTACTCTTACCAATAAGTTTTATAGCTCAATTAAATATTCTTTATTTTCTCGTAGAAGAGCATTTGTTTAAGTAAAAGATCTTTTCTGAATGCTTTTTTTTTTTCTTTGAAAACCACAAGCTTCAAGGGCACAGCTTTTCAAGCTGTACCTGTAAAAGCCACAAGACTGGTTAAAGTATGTTAAAAGACAATTGCTCACAATTTAAAAGCCATTCTAGCACTTAATTTTCGTATGATTTGTCTCCCTCTTTATTACAGAGAGCAAAGCTAGTGAGTTAAAGCATTTCCTAGCTCCAACCCTTTCCACATTGAAAACCTCGGCTGTTACATAATATCTGCTTGAAATTGTGCTGACTGACAGCTAGTATGAACTTAAAGAGGTCCTTGGGCCCACTGCCACATTTAATAGAACATCCTAAGTGTCCTTTTTCCAGAATAGGGATCCACAGTTTGTCTTAGTCTCCCTTCCAGCTGGACTCCTGATCCACTGATTTCCTGTTCCAGTTTCTGCTGGAAAGTCTCAGGGGCCTCTGCCACTTTGACTGTAGTAAGGTGATCATATAATTTATCATCCAAACCCAGACACTTTTGAAAGTGAAAGGAGACATTATTAATCATTATGCCTGAACAGTAGGCATAAGCCAATCCTGTTCTAAACAAAAGGGGGATATGGTCACCCCACTTAGAGCCAATTCAGCAAGAAATTGTAAGTCTATCCATTTTGAATTATAATCTCATTTCATTCTAGTATGCCAAACTTCCAATTATCAAGAGATAATGGACACATTCCATTGAAACAATTTCTCTTCCATTTTTATCCATAAAACATTTACAGCTCCCTGTGCCAAGAGAGGGCCTATTGCTACCTTGGCATGTCTCCCTCAAATCCACCTTGTGCTTAAGGTCTGGATCTTCGTGTCAGACCTGTAGTCCCAAAGAGGAAAGTAATATGAGTGATGGACACAGTAGGAAGAGGGGAAATTTTTTTAAATAGAAAAGTATATGTAAAGTTACAGTGGGGACAATACAGCCTGCTGGACCTACAGGCTTTACAAAGTGTAATTAGGATGCAAGGATGTACAGCTGATAATGATTCTACCCGTACAGAGCAAGTTTCCTCCAGGCATGAGTTGCTCAATTTTGCCTTGTCATAAAATTTTATATTTTTCCAGTTGTAAAGATACTGACTTTGTGCCTCCTATTCACCAGGTTCAGCTAAAGCAAAGCAATTCCACCAACTCCTTGGTGTATTACTATGAGTAGGTAAAATGAAGGTTAATTCTTAGGTTTCACATTCAAGCTCAGTCTTCTCCATACCTGTCTGGGGTCAGTTTCAGCATAAGTCCAATACACAATTTTTTTTAAAGGTAAAAACCTTAACCCATGAAATATATTAATTCTTTTATTTTTTTTTTATGTTGAAAAGGTTGAATGCTTTGGGAGGACTGGATAAAATCAGGTCAGTAAGAACTACTTTGTTAAGAACAAAATCTCAGCAGGAATAAGGGGCAATAAAGTGAGGCAGATACAGAGGGAAACACAAAATGAGGATGTGCTATCAAGCTGGCTACCACCAAGTGCAACTAAATGCTTAATTTCATGGACCAACCTCTGCAAAGCTACACAGACTGTTTTGGGGCAGATACTGGAGAGGGGTTAGACAGAAAGGGGAAAGGATTTATCCTCCAGCTCTTATCTGCCATTCACCACAGTTTCACCCCTAGTTTAAAACCCTCCTGCCTTTCCAGGTTGCACAAGGTAAAATTTACCTTGACTTCCATGGGTAGGCGATAAGATCTATTCAGGGCAGCATAGTAAAAGGAAGTGCTGTTAGGTTGCCCCGGCATGAAGTTTGTGGAGTCCACACAGAAATGTCCTGGTAGCAGTGGCTGGAACAAGAGAGGTTTGGCCAAGAGTATCCGAGTTAATGCAGGTGTCTGATAGAAGGAGGCACTGAAATTCTGGTCTACTTTAAAAATACCAATTCAGAAATTATAGCCAGTGTGGTTTAAGATGGCAGAAAATCCCAATCAACAAACTCATACCTCAAAAAAATTCTTTGGCCTTATATCAAAAGATAGTTAAATGGATATATCCTTGTATGTTTTAAGTTGAATAAAATGTTTACAGATTGTATATATCTTTATATAATGATTTCCTTTTTAAACTAACTTTTAAAAATTAACTGACTAATCTTTCAAAAAAATCTCAGGTAATTGAGTCTCTATTCCTTCGAAAGGATTAGGTCTTACTAATTTTTATAATAACTTCATTGGGATTTAATTCACATACATTTCAAAGTGACAGTTCAGTGGTTTTTAATCTATTCACAAAGTTGTGCAACTATTACCACTATCTAATTCCAGAACATTTTCATTTCCCCCTGCAAAAAACCTTGTACCTATTAAGCAGTAATTCTACCGTCCTCCAGTCCCTGGTAATTTCTAATCTACTTTGTTTATTTTAGATATTTCATATAAATTGAATCATACAATATTTGTCATTTTGTGGTTTGGCTTATTTCACTTAGCGTAATTTTCAAGGTTTATCCAGATTGTAGCATCTTTCAGAACTTCATTCCTTTTTATAGCCAAATAATATTACATTTTATGGATATACCACTGTGTTTATCCTTTCAGCCATTGATGGGACATTTGGGTTGTTTCCACTTTGGAACTGTTATAAAGAATGCTTTTATGAACACTCAGGTACAAGGTTTTGTGTATACGCGAGTTTTCAGTTTTCCTGGGCATATACCTACAAGTGGAATGTATGAGGATTGGAATTTATAAGTCATATGGTAACACTGTGTTTCACTTTTTGATGAACTGCCAAATTGTTTGCCACAGCGGCTGCACCATTTTACATTCCCACCAGCAACGTAAGAGGTTTCCAACTTCGCCACATCCTTACTAACACATGTTATTGTCTGCTTTTTTGATTATAGCTACCCTGCTGGGAGTGAAGTGGTATGTCATTTTGTTTTATTTTGCATCTCCCTAATGATTAATGATTCTAAGTATCTTTTTATGTGCTTATTGGCCACTGGCATATCTTCTTTGGGGAAATGTCTAATCAAATTCTTTGCCCATTTTTAAATGGGATTATTTTGTCTTTTTGTTGTTGTTGTTGAGTTGTAAGAGTTCTTTATATATTTGGATAAAAGTTCCTGATCAGGTATATAATTTGCAAATGTTTTCTCCCATTGTATGGGTTATCTTTTCTCTTTATTGATAATGCCCTTTGATGCACAAAAGTTTTAAATTTTGACGAAGTCCAGTCCGATTTATTCACTTTTGTTGCTCTTATTTTTGTTATAAAGTCAAAAAAAACAATGGTCCAATGAAAGGTCACAAAGATTTACTTCTATGTTTTTTTCTGAGTTTTATGTTAGCTCTTACACTTAGGTTGATTTTGTTATTTAAATCTATAGTCCTGGACTGAATAGAATTTAATGTTAACACAATTTACTTTTTTAGTTTCTCGTTCTGTTACCCAGGAAAACAAGTGGGGGGTTAGTTTTAAGTTTATCTATTACGTGAGACTGGGGACAGCACCTGAGGGGATGAGCATTAGTGCTATGAGGGACCTGGCTGGGAGCCCACTTCCCGGTAGGAGCTGGTAAGAGCAGCCAGCCCCAGGCACTGGCCTCGCTTAGAGCTGGAGGAACAAGATTTCAGCCATTCCTAAGAGGAGGAGTGGGAGACACACGAAGGTACTGCCAACACATCCGCCCAAGTCCACTGTGAGGGGTTATCTATTCCACAGTTCCTAGGTATGTTCTCCTACTGTTGAGTTGGATGTGGTTTTCACACGCTCCTTCAGTAAATGAACACATGTTCCATGAGCCTGTGAAATAATACCTGTTATTTTATAAATGTTGACACTCATGTGTGGCAGCAAAATAGCTGTGTTATAAGCTTGTATGATTTCTGAACAATTAAATTTCAGTCTTAGAACCTTAGACTTTCGATAATGTGCTGTGACAAATACCTGTTACCCATTTTGAACTTAATAGATTACATAGAAATGCCTAAGAATGATTCTGAGTCATCATAGTAATGGGTCATTAATATCACACAGGGGTTTAAACACAACAACCTCTGTGGTTGTCTCATGAGTTTAGTACTGAACTCATTAGGTGCTTTATCAGCAAAGTACAGCATTGCTAGTTGCGCTTTTAATGATTTAGCAATGGAACAAAGTGCATTTTAATAAACTATTAATAAAGAATATATATTAAGAAAGGTAGTACAGCTAGTAAGTAAAATATGCATGTCAGTGAATACTGTCGTTACATACAGATGAATGAAATAAGACTATATTCATGTATGTTGTTGTTAGTCAAAAGTTCTGTTGAAAGAATTACATGGAATCTTGAATAGGGCGTGAGAGCTTGTTGGTTTATACAGGTGATTGTAATACCCCCTATATCCTGAAGTAATTTGGGCAGAGAATAAAAAATCATTTGCAAAGTCCACTTGAGGACTGAGGAGAAAGGAGGAAATATTAAACTTCCCCATCTGGGGAATCCCTGACATTCTCACAAGCAATGGGGACAACTAATTCGATAGGCTGAGCCTTTGATCTTGGGATCAAAGCCAAGTTCTTTAATCCTCATTCAATATTGCTGGGTAGGAGCTTTCTTATTGTTTCCATGGAGATGTGACCCACCCAATTGTGGATGGTAACTTTTGATTAGATGGTTTCCATAGAGGTGTGTCTCCACCTATTTAAGGTGGGGTTGCTTACTGGAGTCCTTTAAGAGTGAACCATATTGGAAAAAGCTTTAGAGCCACCAGAACCAACAGAGCTCACAGAACCAGAGACCTTTGGAGATGAAGAAGGTAGATAACCCCAGGGAAGCTTCATGAAACAAGAAGCTGGGAGAAAAAGCTAGCAGAGGTTGGTCGCCATGTGCTCTCCCAACTGAGAGAGAAATCCCGAAATACATCAGCCTTTCTTGAGTGAAGTTAACCTCTTGCTGGTGCCTTAATTTGGACATTTTCATGGCCTTAGAATTGTAAACCTGTAAAATAAATTCCCCTTCTTAAAAGCCATTCTGTTTCAGGTATATCGCATTCCAGCAGCTTTCAAGCTAGAAAAGCCCCTATGAAACTTATTCCTGCAAAGGAGAAGCTAAGCCTACTTATAATTATACCTAAGAGTCACCCCCAGAGAACCTCTTTTGTTGCTTAGATGTGGCCTCTTCCTCTAAGCCAACTTAGCAGGTAAACTCACTGCCCTCCCCCCACTACGTGGGATGTGACTTTTAGGCGTGTAAATATCCCTGGCCAAGTGGGGCAGAACTCTCAGAATGAAATGGGATCTGGCATCATGGGATTGAGAAAGCCTTCTTGGGAAGAGAGAAATGAGACAAAATAAAGTTTCATTGCCTGAGAGATTTCAGAGTCGAGAAGTTATCCTGGAGGTTATTCTTATGCATTATATAGAGATCCCTTTTTAGTTGATGGTATATTGGAGTGACTAAAGGGAAGTACCTGAAACTGTCAAACTGTATTCCAGTAGCTTTGATTCTTAATAGCAATTATATATCTATATAGCTTTTACAATATGACCATGTGATTATGAAAACCTTGTGTCTGATGTTCATTTTATCCAGGGTGTGGACAGGTGAGTAAAAAAAATACAGATAAAAATAAATAAATAATGGGGGAAATAAAGGGTATAAAATTGGGTAGATTGCAATACTAGTGGTCAATGAGAGGGAGGGGCAAAGGATATGGATGTATGAGGTTTTTCTTTTTTCTTTCATTCCTTTTTCTGGAGATGCAGATGTTCTAAAAATGATCATAATGATGAATACACACCACTGTGATGATACTGTGAGCCATTGATTGTACACTAAGGATGGACTGTCTGTGTGGGAAGATTTCTGAATAAAAAATATATTTTTAAATGTAAAAAGACTATTTCGAGAGATATCCTATATATAGGTGGGTTCCGATGTGTATAGTCACTAACAGTTATTCTAATAAACCACTGTCATTTGGGGTGTGTATATCTATCCCTCCCCCAAGATTATTATCATAGTTCTATCCCTCTCCAAGATTATTATCCTGACTTCTTTACAGGAATTTCCTTTCTCTTTAAAAAAAAATAATTTTACTGCCTGTGTATGCATCCCTAGATAAAAGAGTTTATATTTGCCTTTTTTTTTAATTTTATGTACATTTTATCTATTTTTTTGGTTCCTGCTTATTTGCTCAACATTAGATGTGTAAGATTCATTTATGTCATTCCATGTATCTTCCGTTTTTTCCTTTCATTGCATTTTAGATGGTTTTTATTATTATGTACAGTTTTCAATTTTATCAATAGACAAAAATTTATCCATTCTTCTGTTGGTGGACATTTTGTTTGTTTCCAGTTTGGGCCGATTTTTAATACTACTGCCATGAATTTTCTTCTACATATATCCAGCTGCGTATGTGCATGTATTTCTCCAGGATTTATATCTTGGAGTTAAATTGTTAGATTAGAGAATATGTATATGTTCAATTCTACTGAATAATGCCACTCTATTTTTTCCAAAAGATTATATCAATTTGCAATCCCACCAGTAGTGTTTGAGAGTTCCAGTTGCTCTGTTTCCTCCCCAACACTTAGTATTATAAGGCTTATAATTTTTTTAAACACTCTGTTAAATGGGTATCCTATTGTGCTTTTCATTTGTCTAATTACTTCCCTAATTACTTAAGGTAGGGCTCCTCTTTGTCTATTTATTGATCATTTGGATATCACCTTTTGTAAAGTTCTGTTGATATCTCTTGCCTATTTTCCTATTGGGCTATTTGTTTGTCCCATCAATTTGTAATTGCAATGCTTACCAGGCTTTATTGATTATATGTATTGAAAATACCACCTCTCATATTTTTACTTTTTCAAATCTGAAATACCTAATACCTAATAATAATGTAATCTTTTGAAGAACAGAAGTTCTTAATTTTAATGTGGTTGAATTTACCGTTCTTTTATTTTATTGTTGTTCTAGGTTGTCTTTTTTTAAAATAAATTCTTTATTGTCCTGTGGCCAGGAAGCTACTTTTATACATTCTCTTCTAAGAGCTTTATAGTTTTGACATTCTTACCTAGTTCTTTAAATCCACTTGGTACTGATTTTTGTGTTTCTTTATTTCTTAAACATTTTATTCAGAGATTTTCTGTATTTTGTTCATTTACACAGATTCTCATTAATGGTGGCTTGCCTTGCCTTCTCATGAGTTTGGTGATCTTTGATTGTGAATTCATTGCTCGACCTTAATATATTAGAGTTCTATAGTACTAAACTTGGAAAATGCTCCTCCAGAGAAGGTATGTTTCTGCTTCTGCCAGTAGCCAGGGATCCCACAGTCATTTCAGGGTCTTGGCTCAGTTCATCTTTCCCAAACTTGTGTTGGCCAAAACCCCAGTATGCCAATAGAAGTGTTACTGCCTGATAGAAGTGCTAGCATTTCCCACAGGACAACACTTGTTTG
>PVIY010052311.1:0-15251 GCA_004026745.1 Myrmecophaga tridactyla
CCTCCACGTCCCTAACTTCCTTACCCACCACTCCTCCCCTCCCCAAGAGTATATATGCTTTGTTCTCTCAATAAAATTTTGCAGCTTGACCATCACCCAGTCTCGCTGTCATTCCTCGCGTCTCCTGTCTCACCATTTTCCTCCGCGTAGCCACGAGCCCCCGTTCCTCACCCCGCTGGACGGGGCAGAACAGAACAGTACAATATTTGTTTTGAGAAATATAAAGGATTTCCCTCAAGCAGAAAGATACAAGATGCAACTATGGATCTAAGAACAAAATAGTACAAGAATTGGTAACTGCATCATTGAATGCTTAAGATCTTTTTTGTTATTTTAATCTCTTAGAAGTAAAATCGACATTAAATAAAATATTTTAAATGTAACAGGATTTATGATATACATAAAAGTAAAATATATGAGAAAATATCAAAGAGTTTGGGGCAACATTTATTGTTAACTGATTTTTAAGAAGGGTGCTAAGACCATTAAATGGGGAAGGAATAATATTTTCAAAAAAATGGTTCTAGGACAACCGGATAGCCATGTTAAAGAGAATTAAGAAAGACCCTACCCACCTACCTCACACCATAGAAAAAAAGTTAATTCAAAGTGGTCAATGACCTAAATGTAAGAGGTAAAACTATATATCTTAAAGAGGAAAAAAATAGGGGTTAATCTTCGTGATCTTTGATTAGACCAAGGCTTCTTAGCTATGACAAGAGCAAAACCAACAAAAATAAAAATAGATAAATTGGACTCAATTAAATTAAAAACTTTCATGATTCAAAGAACACTATCAAGAAAATAAAGAAAGGACAATCCACAGAATAGGAGAAATATTTGCAAATAATATATATGTTAAGGATCTAGCATCCAGAATATATAAATGTTATTAGATCACAACAGTAAAAACACAAATAATTATATTTTTTAAAAAATAGACAAACTGTTTGATTTCACCAAAAAGATATACAAAAGGCCACTAGGACACGAAAAAGTACTCAACATAATTATTAATTAGGGAAATCAAAATCAAAATCATGTTAAAATGCCACTTCATACTCACTAGCATGTCTACAATAAAAGACAGATCATAACAAGTCTGTTAATGTGGAGAAATTAGAGCTCTGCATCTTAATATATTGTTACGGAGGATGTAAAATTGGGCAGCTGTTTTGGAAAACAATTCAGCAGTGCCTCACAAGCTTAAACATCGAGTTGCCAGATGACCCAGCCATTCTACTCCTAGGTATGTACCCAAGAGAAATGAAAACATATGTTTGCACAAAAGCTTGTAAACAAATGTCCATAGCAGCATTATTCATAGTAGCTAAAATGTAGAAACAAATTAAATGTCCACCAACTCAAGAATGGATAAATAAAATATGGTATAAGCATAGAATGAAATGTTGGTTGAAATACTGATACATACTACAACATGGATACATCTTGAAAATATTGTGCTAAGTGCAAATAGTCACACCCAAAAGGTCATATATTATATGATTACATTTGTACAAAATGTATGGAAAAGGCATACCATGGATATAATGATTAGGGGTGGCCAGAAGTTGGGGTAAGGGGAGAATGGAGCATGACTGAAAGGATTCAGGGAATCTATTGAGGGTGATGGAGTGTTCTGGAATTAGATAGTGATAATGGTTGTACAAATTTGTGAGTATATTGAAAACCACTTAATGGTACACTTTAAAATGGTGAATCTTACGATCTGTGAATTAGATTTCAATAAAAACATTCTGCAACCGAAGGAATGTGGAAAAGGAGAAATGAAAACATGCCATGTTTAAGATTCTAATACCATATATAAAACACTATAACATCTGTCACGGGCAGCTTATGACATGGCTCCCCAGGATCCCTGCTTCTTGGTATTCAAAACCTTCTATACTCCCCTCCTCACAAACATGGGCTGGACCCAGTGACTTGCTTTTTTTTTTTCTCTCCCTTGTGCAAAATAGTTGTTTAATTTGGTCATTTAATCACCAACATTGTCCACTATAGGCATTCCTAAATTATACTGTCTTAGGCTTTATCTTCTACCTTTCCTTC
The DNA here is from genome assembly GCA_004026745.1 of Myrmecophaga tridactyla. NCBI lineage: Eukaryota > Metazoa > Chordata > Mammalia > Pilosa > Myrmecophagidae > Myrmecophaga > Myrmecophaga tridactyla. The sequence goes on from PVIY010052311.1 coordinate 2,071, forward strand.
TTCTTCATGTGTGCCCACAACCCTTCTCCCTCAATCATACTCACATTCAGCTTTATTCAGTGTACTTACAATATGGTGTTACAATCAAACAGTATTGTGCTATCCATTTCAGATTTTTTACAGTCAGTCCTGTTTCACAATCTGTATTCCTTCAGCACCAAATCCCCAATCTCTACCCTATTTCTATCTCCTGATAACCTGTGTTCTTAACTTCAACTCTCTTCTTAAAGTTCTTAAACAACTTTTTAAAGTTCACTCATTAGTGTTAGTTTATATTAGTGAGACAATACAGCAGGTGTCCTTTTGTTTCTGGCTAATTTCACTTAGCATAATGTCCTCAAGGTTCATCCACATTGTTACATGCTTCACGACTTTATTCTGTTTTACAGTTGCATAATATTCCATTACATGTATATACTACCCCTTGTTTAGCCACTCATCTGTGGATGCACATTTCAGCTGTTTCCATCTCATGGCAATTGTAAATGATGCTGCTACAAACATTGGTGTGCAAATGTCCATTTATGTCCTTGCCCTCAGGTCCTCTGAAAATATACCTAGTAATGGGATTGCTGGATCATATAGCAATTTTATACTTAGCTTCCTGAGGAATTGCTAAACTGACTTCCAGAGCGGTTATACCATTTTACATTCCAACCAACAGTGGATAAATTTGCCTCTTTCTCTACATTCTCTCCAGCACTTCTTGTCTTCTGTTTTTTCAATAATGGCCATTCTAGTGAGTGTCAGATGATATTTCATTGTGGTTTGGATTTGCATTCCTTAATGGGCAGTGAAGTTGAGTATCTTTTCATGTACATTTTAGCCACTTGTATTTCCTCTTCTGAAAAGTATTTTTTCATGTCTTTGATCCATTTTTAAATTGCGTTGATTATCTTTTTATTGCTGAGTTGAACAATCTCTTTATATATTCTAGATACTAAACCTTTATCTGAAATGTGTTTTCCAAATACTGTCTCCCATTGCATAGGCTGCCTTTTTACTTTCTTGACAAAGTTCTTTGTTGCACAAAACTGTTTAATTTTGAGGGGATCCCATTTATCTATTTCTTTTTTTCAATGCTTGTGCATTGAGTGTAAGGTCTAGGTAACTGCATCCTATAACAAGATGTATAAGATATTTCCCTACATTTTCCTCTAAAAGTTCTATGGCCTCAGCCCTATTGTTTAGTCTTTCATCGTTTTCAGTTAACTTTTGTATTGGGTGTGAGATACGGATCCTCTTTCATTCTTCTCCATATGCATTCCCTATTCTCCAAGTACATTTATTGAAGAAGCTGCTCTGTCCCAGTTGGGCTGGCTTGACTGCCTTATCAAAGATCAGTTGTTCATAAATGAGAGGGTCTATTTCTGAACACTCTATTTGATTCCATTGGCCAGTATATCTATCTTTATGCCAGGACCATGCTGTTTTGACCACTTCAGCTTCACAATATGCTTTAAAGTCAGGTAGTGTGAGACCTCTCACTTCACTTTTCTTTCTCAAGATATGTTTAGCTATTTGGGGCACCCTTCCCTTCCAAATAAATTTAGCTATTGTTTTTTCTATTTTTGCAAAGTATATTTTTGACAATTTAATTGGTGTTACGTTGAATCTATAAATCAATTTGGGTAGAATGACATCTTAACTATATTTAGTCTTCCAATCCATGAAGATGGTATGCCTTCCATTTATTTAGGTCTTCCATGATATCTTTTACCAATTTCTTGTAGTTTTCTGTGTATAGGTCTTTTGCATCCTTTTTAAAATTTATTTCTGAATATTTGATTCTTTTGGTTCTATAGTAAATAAATTTTTTTCTTGATTTCCTCTTCAGATTGCTCATTACTACAGTATAGAAATATTACTGTTTTGGGGTGTTAATCTTGTACCTTGCCACTTTGCTGTATTCATTTATTAGCTCTAATAGTTTCGCTGTTGATTTTGGGGGGGGGGGTTAGACATATAGCATCATAACACCTGCAAACAGTGAGAGTTTTACTTCGTCCTTTCCAATTGGATGCCTTTTATTTCTTTTGCTTGTCTAATTGCTCTGGCTAGAACTTCCAGCACAATGTTGAAAAGATGATAACTGGGAATACTTGTCTTCTTCCTGATCTTAGAGGGGGAGGCTTTTAGTCTTTCCCCATTGAGGATGATTTTAGCTGTAGGTTTTTCATATATTCCATTTATCATGTTTAGGAAGTTCCCTTCTATCCCTGTCCTTTGTAATGTTTTCATCAAGAAAGGATGTTGAGGAGGAGCCAAGATGGTGGCTTAGCAAGGTGTGGGATTTAGTTCGTCCTCCAGAACAGCTATTAAATAATGAGGAACAGTACAGAACAGCTCCTGGGACCACGTCAGTGACTGGACACACAGCGTACCCCAATCTGGACTAGCTGGATCAGCTGTGAGCCCCCCCAGAACTGTGAGTTCCCCAAGATGTGGCAGCAGGTGCCCCTCCCCCACAGGCTGCTTCCCAGAGGAGAAAGGAGAGGGATTTTACCAGCAGCAGGGGCTAAGCTCAACTAAGCTTCAAGTGTGGAATTAATTCACAAATTCTGACTACTAAAAATAGGCCTCCAGCTCAGGTGAACCTGGAGAAAGTGGAGGTTGCTGATTTTTGCCACAGAGCTAAGGGGGCAGGGCTGATGGAAAAAAAATAGAAAAAAAAGAAACAGAGGTTTTTGTGGCTGCATTTCTACAGAGACTTGGCTGCCTTTGGATGCAGTGGCAGTGCTTCTGAGACTGCAACTGCCCCAGGCATAGGCAGAAACAAGCTTCTTTGAGAGCTTGTCTGGAGCCAGTGCCTTCCCCAGGGGAGGGGTGAGGCCCAACTCAGGTGGAATCCCTCCCTCAAGTAATTCAGGCTTGGTAACTTGAAACCATTAAAACCAGCCTACAACAGCTTAATTGAACACCATAAGTACACTGAACCTTGAGTAGGACATGAGATTTTGTTGCTTTGTCCAGAGTGATGCCCCAATAAATCCCAGAGTGATTTGAACAGTGAATAAAAAAGTATTTGCAAAGTCCCCTTCAGGGAATGATGAGAAAGGGGGAAAATTCAATTTCCCCAAGTTGAATTCTTGATATTCTAACAAGCAGTACAGACAATCAAAGCTATAGGCTGAGCCCCCAATCTTGGGGTTTGTTCATATGAAATTAACCCCATAAAGGATAGGTCAAGCCTACTTAAAATTAGGCCTAAGAGTCACCCCCAAGAGAGCCTCTTTTGTTGCTCAGATGTGGCCTCTCCAGCCAACACAACAAGCAAACTCACCACCCTCCCCCTGTCTACGTGGGACATGACTCCCAGGGGTGTGGACCTTCGTGGCAACATGGGACAGAAGTCCTAGAATGAGCTGGGACTTAGCATCAAGGGATTGAGAGAACCCTAGAATGAGCTGAGACTCAGCATCAGGGGATTGAGAAAACCTTCTCGACCAAAAGGGGGAAGAGTGAAATGAGACAAAATAAAGTGTCAATGGCTGAGAGATTCCAAACAGAGTCAAGAGGTTACCCTGGAGGTTATTCTTATGCATTAAATAGATATCACCTTTTTAGTTAAGGTGTAATGGAGAAAATGGAGTGAAGTGCCTGAAAATGTAGAGCTGTGTTCCAGTAGCCATGTTTCTTGAAGATGATTGTATAATGATAGAGATTTCACGATGTGACTGTGTGATTGTGAAAACCTTGTGTCTGATGCTCCTTTTATCTACCTTATCAACAGACAAGTAAAACATATGGAATAAAGATGAATAATGGGGGAACAAATGTTAAAATAAATTTAGAGTGAAATGCTGGTGATCAGTGAGGGGGAGGGATGGGAGTATGGTATGTATGAATTTTTTTTCTATTTTCTTTTTATTTCTTTTTCTGAATAGATGCAAATGTTCCAAGAAATGATCATAATGATGAGTAAGCAACTATGTGATGACATTGTGAATTACTGATTATATATGTAGAACAGAATGATCAAAAGTTATGAATGTTTGTGTTTGGTGTGGGTTTTTTTTGGTATTTAAAAAAATAAATAAAATAAAATAAATTAATTTTAAAAATCAGCCTATAGCCTCTCCTCTGTCTCCACCATGCCCCCAGCAGGGAGAGTCTGCCAAAATTAAAGGTACCGCATCATCTTATGCTGGTGGGACCTGCAGGCAGACAAGTGCCACATACTGGGCAGGATAGGAAAAACAGAGTCCAGAGACTTCACAGGAAAGTCTTTTAACCTGCTGGCTCTCACCCTCAGAGAAAACTGATACAGGTGACTCTTTCCTCCTGACAGAAGGCCAGTTTGGTCGGGGAAAATCCGGCTGGAGTCTATAAAACCTAAGTAGACCCTCCTAAGGGTGGGCGGGGGGGAAGTTAGCATACAGACAGGGCAAGAAAGAAGAAAACAGGAACTGAAAAATTCTCCTCTGTTAAATGAAACCTAAGCTAGTGGTCCAGAAAAAGCTGAACTGAATGTCAAAGAACAGACAGACAACAAAGTCATCCAGCAAGAAAACCCTAGGTAAAAGAAGTGAAAGCAATCTCCAGAATAAACAAATTAAGGCAATTAAATGCCTAGACACCAGCAAAAAATAACAAATCACACTAGGAAAATTGAAGATATGGCCCAGTCAAAGGAACAAACCAACAATTCAAATGAGATATAGGAGTTGAAAAAATTAATTCAGAGTGTATGAACAGACATGGAAAGCCTCATCAAAAATCAAATCAATGAATTGAGGGAGGATATAAAGAAGGCATGGAATGGACAAAAAGAAGAAATTGAAAGTCTGAAAAAAACAAATCACAGAACTATGAGAATGAAAGGCACAGTAGAAGAGATGAAAAAACAATGGAAACCTACATTGTTAGATTTTAGAGGCAGAAGATAGGATTAATGAACTGGAGGACAGAACATCTGAAATCTGACAAGCAAAAGAAAGTATAGGGAAAAAAATGGAAAAATATGAGCAGGGACTCAGGGAATTGAATGACAATATGAAAGCACAAATATACATGTTGTGGGTGTCCCCGAAGGAGAAGAGAAGGGAAAAGGAGGAGAAAAACTAATGGAGGAAATTATCACTGAAAATTTTCCAACTCTTATGAAAGACTTAAAATTACAGATCCAAGAAGTGCAGCGTACCCAAAGATAATAGATCCAAATAGACATACTCCAAGACACTTACTAATCAGAATGTCATTGGTCAAAGAGAAAGAGAGAATCTTGAAATCAGCAAGAGAAAAGCAATCCATCACATACAAGGGAAGCCCAATAAGACTATGCATAGATTTGTCAGCAGAATCCATGGAGGTGAGAAGACAATGGGATGATATATTTAAATTACTAAAAGAGAAAAACTGTCAATCAAGAATTCTATATCCAGCAAAATTGTCCTTCAAAAATGAGGAAGAAATTAAAACATTTTCAGACAAAAAATCAGAGAGAATTTGTGACCAAGAGACCAGTTCTACAAGCAATACTAAAGGGAGCACTAAAGGAAGATGCAAAAATACTAAAGGAAAATGCAAAAAGACAGAAGAGAGAAGTGTGAGGAGAAGGGTGTAGAAAGGAAGACTATTAGTAAAGGTAAAAAGAAGAAAATTTAGATATAAAATCCAAAAGGCAAAATGGTAGAAGAAAGTACTACCCATATAGAAATAACACTAAATGTTAATGGATTAAATTCCCCAATCAAAAGACATAGACTGGCAGAATGGATTGAAAAACCGAACCCATCTGTATGCTGTCTACAGGAAACACATCTTAGACCCAAGGATAAACATAGGTTGAAAGTGAAAGGTTGGGAAAAGATATTTCATGCAAATAACAATCAGAAAAGAGCAGGAGTAGCTATACTAATATCCAACAAATTAGACTTCAAATGTAAAACAGTTAAAAGAGACAAAGAAGGATACTCTGTATTAATAAAAGGAACAATTCAACAAGAAGACATAACAATCATAAATATTTATGCACCGAGCCAGAATGCTCCAAAATACATGAGGCAAACACTGTAAACACTGAATAGAGAAATAGACACATTTACCATAATAGTTGGAGACTTCAATTCCATACTCTCATCAATGGACAGAACATCTAGACAGAGGACCAATAAAGAAATAGAGAATTTGAATAATACAATAAATGAGCTAGACTTAACAGACATTTATAGGACATTACACCCACAACAGCAGGATACACTTTTTTCTCAAGTGCTCATGGATCATTCTCAAAAATAGACCATATGCTGGTTCACAAAGCAAGTCTCAATAAATTTAAAAACATTGAAATCATACAAAACACTTTCTCAGATCATAAAGGAATGAAGTTGGAAATCAATAATAGGCAGAGTGCCAGAAAATTCACAAATACGTGGAGGCTCAACAACACACTCTTAAACAACCAGTGGATCAAGGAAGAAATTACAAGAGAAATCAATAAATATCTTGAGGCAAATGAAAATGAAAACAGAACATATCAAAACCTATGGGATGCAGCAAAGGCAGTGCTAAGAAGGAAATTTATTGCCCTAAATGCCTATATCAAAAAAGAAGAAAGGGCAAAAATCTAGGAATTAACTGTCCACTTGGAAGAAGTAGAGAAAGAACAGCAAACTAACTCCAAAGCAAGCAAAAGGAAAGAAATAATGAAGATTAGAGCAGAAATAAATGAAATTGAAAACAGTTGAGAAAATCAACAAAGCCAGAAGCTGGTTCTATGAGAAAATCAATAAATTTATGTCAATTTAGCAAGATTGACAAAAAGAAGAAGAGAGAGGTTTCAAATAAATAAGAAAGAATGTTGAATTTTGTCAAATGCCTTTTCTGCATCAATCAAAATGATCACATGATTTTTTGTTTTGATTTGTTGATATGGTGTATTACATTAATTGATTTTCTTATGTAGAATCAGCCTTGCATACTTGGAATAAATCCCACTTGGTCATGGTTATAATTCTTTTAATGTGCTGGATTCAATTTGCAAATACTTTCTTGAGGCTTTTGGCATCTATTTTCATTAGAGAGGTTGGTCTGTAATTTCCTTTTCTTGTAGTATCTTTGTCAGTGTTGGTATTATGATGATGTTGGCTTCATGGAATAAGTTAGGTAACTTTCCCTTCTCTTCAATTTTTTTTGAAGAGTTTGAGCAGGATTGATACTAATTCTTTCTTGAATGCTTGGGAGAATTCAAATGTGAAGCCATCTGGTCCTGGAGTTTTCTTTTTTGGGAGCTTCTTGATAACTGATACATTCTCTTTAATTGTGATTGGTTTGTTGAGGTCTCTAATTCTTCCTGAGTAAATGTTGGGTGTTCATGAAGTTGTCCATTTCATCTACAATGTCTAGTTTATTAACATATAGTTGCTCATGGTATCTTCTCATTACCTCCTTTATTTCTGGGAGGTCAGTGGTTATACCTCCTCTTCCATTTCTGATTTTATTTATTTATACTCTCTCTCTCTCTTTTTGTCAACCTAGCTAAGGAACCAACAATTTTACTGATTTTCTCAAAGAACCAACTTCTGGTTTTGTTGATTTTCTCAATTGTTTTCATGTTCTCAATTTCATTTATTTCTGCTGTAATCTTCATTATTTCTTTCCTTTTGTGCTGGTTTGAAAGGAAGTATGCCCCCTAAGAAAAACCATGTTTTGATATAAATCCCATTTCTTAAAGGTAGAATAATCCCTATTCAATACTGTATATTTGAAACTGTAATGAGATCATCTCCCTGGTTGATGTGATTTAGTCAAGAATGGTTGTTAAATTGGATTAGGGGATGACATATCTCCACCCATTTGAGTTGGTCTTGATTGGGTTACTGGAGTCCTATAAAAGAGGAAGCATTTTGGAGAAAGAGATTCAGAGAGAGCAGAGAATGCTGCAGCGCTATGAAGCAGAGAGTTCACTAGCCAGTGACCTTCGGAGATGGAGAAGGAAAACACCTCTCAGGGGGCTTCATGAAACAGGAAGCCAGGGGACAAAGCTAGCAAATGATGCCGTAATCGCCATGTGCCCTTCCAGCTGAGAGAGAAGCCCTGACTGTGTTCTCCATGTGCCTTCTCACTTGAGAGAGAAACCCTGAACTTCATTGGCCTTCTTGAACCAAGGTATCTTTCCCTGGATGTCTTTGATTGGACATTTCTATAGACTTGTTTTAATTGGGACATTTTCTTGGCCTTAGAACTGTAAACTAGCAACTCATTAAATTCCCCCTTTTAAAAGCCATTCCATTTCTGGTATATTGCATTCCAGCAGCTAGCAAACTAGAACACCTTTCGTTTGCTTGGGGGTTAGTTTGCTATTCTTTCTTTAGTTCCTCCAAGTAAACAGCTAATTCCTCATTTTTTGCTCTTCTTTTTCAATAAAGGAATTTAATACAATACATTTCCCTCTTACACTGCTTTTGCTGAATCCCATAAATTTTGACATGTTGTTTTCATTTTCATTTGCCTCAAGATATTTGTTGATTTCTCTTGTAATTTCTTCCTTAACCCATTGGTTGTTTAAGAATGTATTGTTTAGCCACTAAATATTCATGAATTTTTTGGCCCTCTGCCTGTTATTGATTTCCAACTTCATTCCATTTTTTTTTTAATTTGCATATGGGCAGGAGGCACCAGGGATCGAACTCCAGACCTCCAGCACGGCAGGTTGGAGCTCTGCCTGCTGAGCCACGGCAGCCACCCTTCATTCCATTTTGATCCAAGAAAGTGTTTTGTGTGATTTCAATTTTTTAAAATTTATTGAGACTTATTTTATGACCTAGCATATCCTCGAGAATGATCCATAAGCACTTGAGAAAAACATGTATCCAGCTGTTGTGGGGTGTAAAGTTCTGTTAATGTCTATTAAGTCCAGTTCATTTATCATATTATTCAAATTTTCTGTTTCTTTATTGATCCTCAGTCCAGATGTTCTATCCATTGATGAAAGCAGGGAATTGAAGTCTCCAACTATTATGGTAGATGTGTCTATTTCCCTTTTCAGTGTTTTCAGTGTTTGCTTCATGTATTTTGAAGCACTCTGGCTTGGTGCATAAATATTTATTATTGTTATGTCTTCCTGTTGAATTGTTCTTTTTATTAATACATAATATCTTTCTTTGTCTCTTTTAATTGTCTTACATTTGAAGTCTAATTTGTTAGATATTAGTATAGTTACTCCTGCTCTTTTCTGATTGTTGTTTGCATAAAATATCTTTGCCCAATTTTTACTTTCAACTTATATTTGTCCTTGGGTCTAAGATGTGTTTCCTGTAGACAGCATATAGATGGGTCCTGTTTTTTAATCCATTATGCCAGTCTATGTCTTTTGATTAGGGAATTTAATCCATTAACATTTAGTGTTATTACTGTAGGGGTAGTACTTTCTTCTACCATTTTGCCTTCATCCAGCAAGAAAACCCTAGGTAAAAGAAGTGAAAGCAATTTCCAGAATAAACAAATTAAGGTAATTAAATGCCTAGATGCCAGCAAAAAATAACAAATCACACTAGGAAAATTGAAGATATGGCCCAGTCAAAGGAACAACCCTACAATTCAAATGACATACAGGAGCTGAAACAATTAATTCAGAATATATGAATAGACATGGAAAACCTCATCAAAAACCAAATCAACGAATTGAGGGAGGATACAAAGAAGGCAAGGAGTGAACAAAAAGAACAAGTCAAAAGTCTGAAAAAGCAAATCACAGAACTTATGGGAATGAAAGGCAAGGTAGAAGAGATGAAAAAAACAATGGAAACCTACAACTGTAGATTTTGAGAGACAGAACATAGGATTAGAACTAGAGGACAGAACATCTGAAATCTGGCAAGAAAAAGAAAATATAGGGACAAAATGGAAAAATATGAGCAGGGACTCAGGGAACTGAAAGAAAATATGAAGCACATGAATATACGTGTTGTGGGTATCCCAGAAGGAGAATAGAAGGGAAAAGGAGGAGAAAAACTAATGGAGGAAAATATCATTGAAAATTTTCCAACTCTTATGAAAGACTTAAAATTACAGATCCAAGAAGTACAGCGTACCCCAAAGAGAATAGATCCAAATAGACATACTCCAAGATATTTACTAATCAGAATGTCAGAGGTCAAAGAGAAAGAGAGAATATTGAAAGCAGCAAGAGAAAAGCAATCCATCACATACAAGGAAGCCCAATAAGTCTATGCGTAGATCTCTCAGCAGAAACCATGGAGGCAAGAAGACAGTGGGATGATATATTTAAATTATTAAAAGAGAAAAACTGGGTGGCTGCTGTGGCTCAGCAGGCAGAGCTCCAACCTGCCGTGCTGGAGGTCTGGAGTTTGATCCCAGGTGCCTCCTGCCCATATGCAAATTAAAAAAAAAAAGAGAAAAACTGCCAACCAAAAATTCTATATCCAGAAAAATTGTCCTTTAAAAATGAGGGAGAAATTAAAACATTTTCATACAAAAAATCACTGTGAGAATTTATGACCAAGAGACCAGCTCTGCAAGAAATACTAAAGGGAGCACTGGAGACAGATATGAAGACAGAAGAGAGAGGTGTGGAGAAGAGTGTAGAAAGGAAGACTATGAGTAAAGGTAAAAGGAAGGAATATTATATATGACATATAAAATCCAGAAGGCAAAATAGTAGAAGAAAGTACTACCCGTGCAGTAATAACACTGAATGTTAATGGATTAAACTCCCCAATCAAAAGAAATAGACTGGCAGAATGGATTAAAAAACAGGACCCATCTATATTCTATCTCTACTCAAAGGACATGAGGGCAAGGACACAAATGGACATCTGCACACCAATGTTTATAGCAGCATTATTTATAATTACCAAGAGATGGAAACAGCCAAATTGTCTATCAACAGATGGTTGGCTAAACAAACTGTGGCATATACATAAGTTGGAATATTATGCAGCTGTAAAACAGAATAAAGTTTTGAACCATGTAACAGCATGGATGGACCTTAAGAACATCATGCTGAGTGTGATTAGCCAAAAATAAAAGGACAAATACTGTATGGTCTCACTGATATGAACTGACATTAGTGAATAAACTTGGAATATTTCATTGGTGACAGAGACCATCAGGAGATAGAAATAGGGTAAGATATTGAGTAATTGGAGCTGAAGGGATACAGATTGTGCAACAGGACTGAATATAAAAACTCAGCAATGGACAGCACAATATTACCTAACTGTAATACAATTATGTTAAAACACTGAATGAAGCTGCATGTGAGAATGATAGAGGGAGGAGGGCTGGGGGCATAAATGAAATCAGAAAGAAAGATAGATAACAAAGATTGAGATGGTGTAATCTAGGATTGCCTAGAGTGTATAATGACAGTGACTAAATGTACAAATTTAAAAAATGTTTTTGCATGAGGAGGAACAAAGGAATGTCATTACTGCAGTGTGCTGAAAATAGATGGTAATTAATATCTTAAAATTTCAACTTATGTGTGAAACTAAAGTAAAAAATGTTTATTTGGTACAAAATTTGTATTTTGACTAGTGCATCTCCTAATATAACTTATGTAGATAGTTTGTTGAACACCTTAAGTACATACAGTTTTAGATAGAACATGAGATTTTGTTGGTTTGTCCAGGTGATGCCCTGATGAATCCTAGAGTGATTTGATCAGTGAGTGGAAAAGTATTTGCAAAGTCCCCTTGGGGAATGGTGAAAACAGGGGAAAACTCAATTTCCCCAGGTTGAATTCTTGATATTCTCACAAGCAGTGTGGACAACAAAAGCTATAAGCTGAGCCCCCAGTCTTGGGGTTTGTTCATATGAAACTTAACCCCACAGGGGATAGTCAAGCCTACTTAAAATTAAGCCTAAGAGTCACCCCCAAGAGAACCTCTTTTGTTACTCAGATGTGGCCTCTCTCTCCAGCCAACACAGCAAGCAGACTCACCACCCTCCCCCATCTACAAAGGACATGACTCCCAGAAGTGTGGGTCTTCCTGGCAATGTGGGACAGAAATCCCAGAATGAGCTGAAATTCAGCATCAAGGGATTGAGAAAAACTCTAGAATGAGCTGTGACCCAGCATGAAGGGATTGAGAAAACCTTCTCAACCAAAAGAGGGAAGAGTGAAATGAGACAAAGTGTCAATGGCTGAGAGATTCCAAACAGAATCAAGAGGCTATCCTGGAGGTTATTCTTATGCATTAAGTAGATATCACCTTGTTATCCAAGATGTAATGGAGAGGCTGAAGGGACCTGCCTGAAAATGTAGAGCTGTGTTCCAGTAGCCATGTTTCTTGAAGATGATTGTATAATGATATAGCTTTCACAATGTGACTGTGTGATTGTTAAAACCTTGTGTCTGATGCTCCTTTTATCTACCTTGTCGACAGATGAGTAGAACATATGGAATTAAAAATAAATAATAGAGGGAACAAATGTTAAAATAAATTTAGTTTGAAATGCTAGTGATCAATGAAAGGGAGGGGTAAGGGGTATGGTATGTAAACATTTTTTTTCTGTTTTCATTTTATTTTTCTGTTGTGTTTTTATTTCTTTTTCTGAATAGATGCAAATGTTCCAAGAAATGATCATGATTGTGATGAATATGCAACTATGTGATGATATTGTGAATTGCTGAGTATATGCGCAGAGTGGAATGAGCATGTGTTGGGAATGTTTGTGTTTCTTTCTTGTAATTTTTTTTAATTAATAAAAAATAAATAAATAAATAAAAAAGAAATCATACAACTCAACAAGAAAAGAACAATATCCCAATTGTAAAATGGGCTAAAGATATGAAAAAGCATTTTTCTGAAGAGCATATATAGATGGCTCAAAAGTACATGAAGAGATGTCCATTTTCATTAGCTATAAGGGAAATGCAAATCAAGACTTCAATGAGATACCACCTCACACCTATAAGAATGGCTGCTTACAAAAACTCAGAAATGGACAGCACAATACTACCTAACTGTAATGTAATTATGTTAAAATACTGAATGACGCTGCATGTGAGAACGATAGAGGGAGGAGGGCTGGGGACATAAATGAAATCAGAATGATTTGATCAGTGACTGGAAAAATATTTGCAAGTCCCCTTCAGGGAATGGTGAGAACGGGGAGAAATTCAACTTCCCCAAGTTGAATTCTTGATATTCTCACAAGCAGTGTGGACAACCAAAGCTATAAGCTGAGCCCCCAGTCTTGGGGCTTGTTCA
>PVIY010052312.1:0-15253 GCA_004026745.1 Myrmecophaga tridactyla
TGACTAGTCATTTTCACTATTGCTTCCTACTCCTAGCATCTTTAGAGGTAAAGATGGATCCAAATGAATGGAAGCAGAGAGATGGCTGATCAAACTTGGCTCTGGATCTGGACAAAAGGAGATGCTGATATTTTTCAGTTTAGGTCCTGAGGGTAGGAGGGCAGCCAGGGAGTAAGGACAAAAGCCCTGTTTGGTAAAAACTGGAAAATAACTCTCCTGTAAAAATGAAAGCCTACCTTACCCCAAAGGTCACAAACTGTTTCGACAAGGAAGGGATCCCGACATCATCCCTCCTCCCAGTCCAGAGTGTCCTATTTCATTATGTCCCTCCCTTCACTAACTTCTTGGTCATTTGGTAACTTGCCCCTCATGTCTTAGTTCACCAGAGCCGCTATGACAAATGCACATTGCTGACTTAACAACAGGAATTTATTGTCTCACATTTTCAGAGGCTAGTAGTGCTATGGAAAAGATGAAGCCAAGGCAAATGATCCCACGTCCTAAGTGACTGCACTAACTTATCTCTGTGACTATTTTAGTGGGGTTAAAATGAGAAATTACATACAAGATTCAATGTCTGCCTTTATCTACTACTCCTGGAGATCAAGTTCTCTGTCTCTTTTGTTCTCCAGGGTTCAGGGCTTCTGGCACTGACAAGACAGCCATGTTTGGCACTTTGAACACGTAGAAGCAGGCAGGATTCAAATTTAAGTGAAACAGAGACAAAAAATCAGTTGCCTTTGTAGATTTCGCCCTTGAACTTCAGAAAATATATTTGGAATGCTTATTTAATGCTAGGCACTGTGATATACATTTATCTCACCGAATAAAAGCAAAGATTCAGAACCTGAACACTTAAGTGGTAAATATCTTAAATACATCCATGTGGGGACCAAGAGGCAGACTGAGGAGTTGAATTCAGGGTGTCTGAAATCAGAATTGATGCTCTTCAATAGTCTTCTTTATCACCTTCTGGTGTGCTGACCTGCCAGGTACGTTTTCTATTTTCCCCGTCAGCACTCTCTATGCATTCTGTGACAATATGGTCATCTTACTGATTCTGATCAATTTCACTCTCTGGACCCTGAGTAATTTTGGGTTTGGCTCTGTACACTCAGTGCAGAATCACAGTCCCGTACATGTAGGAAATAGCATGTGACCTGTGACTTTTTATTGAAGCATGAGGAAACAAACCTTGGCTCATCGTATCGTAAGGAGCAGGACATAAAATAGAATTCATAATGGCATAGTCAGACATGGCATTTTATAGATCTCATTCTCCTATGTGACATTTTAGCATGTTGTATTTTATATCACTTTGTTCTATATCTTATTATATTTCACTGACTTGTAGAACAGATAAAATGGGGTATTGAAAAGAATAACTGGAATCAGAGAGATGCATGTCCAGATTTCCCAAGGGACTCTTATTTAGCGGTTACCCTAAATTTCTATAATCTCATCAGTAAAATAAGGTTAATGATGTCTACCTAATAGAAATGTTAAGCAGATTAGATGAAAAATCATTTAAAAAGCAGAGAGTACAGTGCCAGGAACAAAGGAAGCTTTCAGTTACTCCTAGCTACATTAAAATATGTATTTTTCATGTTCACAAAGGTTTTGGGTTTTTTTTTTTTTTTTCAGTCTGTCCTGCATGTTTCTCAACATCAAGGAATTCCGTTTTGTCTTCATCCTCAAATCTTACTCTGGTCCTTTGCCCATAGCACGTGCTCCATATGCAGAAGTGAAGCTGAATTTCTGAGAGTTGTTTAGACTTTAAATGAATCTGCGGAAGCTCTTTATAGTCTAAAAATTCTCACCCTTATCTAAGATTAATTCCTTGGAAATCGCAGAGGGAAGGAGAAGATTGAGGTGTAAGTAGAAAAGAAGAGCAAAGAAAAAAAAATAGATTTTTCTGTGAGATATTTTCCTAAATATTCTGGCAGTGAGCATGGAAGGCTCTGGACAGTCTCCCAGTATGGGAGGGAAGATGCATCGTTTCTGTGGAACCCCGAGGATGCTCCTTAAAGGGAGCCTGCTGTGGCCACAGGTAGCCTTCTTAACCCTGTTTTCATGTAGAAGGAAGGATGGAGAGAATCATAAAAAGGACACACACCCTCACAATCCCAAAGCAGTTCATCTGGAAATATTGGATCTGTTCAGGCAGCCAGGATGTAAGGTGCACGATAAAAAACACTTGAAATCTGAAGTCAGACAATGCATCTGTGCCACAAAAGCTGTGTAAACTTAGACATTATTTCACTGTCTGAGCTCCTTATTCAACTGCAAAAAAGGAAAATGACATCTACCTCACAGTGCCACTTTGGTGGGGAAATCTTATAAATGGTATTAAAACTATTAACAAAGCTCTTAAATCCATCATTCCAATGGCTATAATCTGCCATATATTAACAATATTTATCTTAGGTCAAATGTGACAAGTACTTTGGGGGATGGCTGCCTAATCTTCATTGAAAATGTGCCCTTATCTGAAGTGTTCTGCTGGTATCCATATGTTGACTATAAGATTCCATCCCCTTAACCAAATCTCATGAAACCAGTGGTGGATACTTGATCTAAAAGGAACCATTCAGACATTTCTCTACTAGAATTTAGAACTTAGATTTGGAGCAATAATAATGTGATACTTTAGGGTTTTAATTTTCTGGCCTCAATCCACAAAAATACTAGAGATTTATTAGATTTAATAAAATTTTGTATGTGCTTATGTGGGCAAGCATGTATGTGTATGTGTGTGGGGGGGTGGTGGTGAGACAGACAGACATGAGTTCCCTTTCCTGAGAATAGTCCATCAAAAAATCACTTTCACAGGAACCCCAGTCTCAGGCTCTGTTTCTAGAACTGACATGGAAATTATTTGCTGAAGATTAACCAGCTAAAGACAGATATAGGTGTCCTTAAGATAACACTGCAAAGATCACTAAGTTTTTTAAAGAAATGGTCTATGGGATATAATGAATTTGGGTAGAAATGCTGGATTAGCAACTAATATGCTGTTTAAACTTGGGACCATTACTTCACCTCACTGTAGTTTGGTTTCCTCACTATTCCTCACAGGATAATTTGGAGAACTAAATTAGATAATATGAGCATGGGTCTTCCCAGATATCCTGGCATGTCGTAGACATTTGTGCTGGTTTGAAAGGATGTGTGGACCCTAGAAAAGCATGTTTTAATCAAAATCCTATTTCATAAAGGTAGAATAATCCCTATTCAGTACCGTATGTTTGAAACTGTAATCAGATCATCTCCCTGAATGATGTGATTTAGTCAAGAGTGGTTGTTAAACTGGATTAGGTGACGACATGTCTCCACCCATGTGGGTGGGTCTTGATAAGTTTCTGGAGACCTATAAAAGAGGAAATATTTTGGAAAAAGAAGGAGATTCAGAGAGAGCAGAGAAGAATGCAATAGTCATAAGAAGCAGAGAGCCTGCAAGCCAGTGACCTTTGGAGATGAAGAAGGAAAATGCCTCCTGGGGAGCATCATGAAATAGGAAGCCAGGAGAGAACGTAGCAGATGACACCTTGCTCACCATGTGCCCTTCCAGTCGAGAGAGAAACCCTGAACTTCATTGGCCTTCTTGAACCAAGGTATCTTTCCCTGGATACCTTTGATTGGACATTTCTATAGACTTGTTTCAATTGGGACATTTTCTCGGCCTTAGAACTGTAAACTAGCAACTTATTAAATTCCCCTTTTTAAAAGCCATTCTGTTTCTGGTATATTGCATTTTGGCAGCTAGCAAACTAGGGCAAGTTTCAATAAATGGTAGCTGTGGTTATGGCCATCGCTGTTACTACTGTTGGTTTTCTGTGAATGACTAACTCGGGGCTCCACCTGAGTCCCTCTTTGGTTGTTCTTTCTCACCGTCTTTACAGCTGCATCCTCCTAACTGGGAGTAAAGTGGAAGTTAGTGACTACTCTCAGAGTCAGAAGTTAAAATGGAAACATTAATGTACGCACAATTGGAAAAGACCAGTTACCATGGTGATACTTTTGCCAAAGTAATGGACAGGTAAGTTAAACAGCAAGGGACGCTGTTAAAAAGTTGCCTAAATTTTTTTTTTTTTTTTAATTTGCATATGGGCAGGAGGCACCAGGGATCGAACTCCAGACCTCCAGCACAGCAGGTTGGAGCTCTGCCTGCTGAGCCACAGCAGCCGCCCAAATTGTAACTTTTTTTTTTTTACATGGGCAGGCACCAGGAATCGAACCCGGGTCCTCGGGCACAGCAGGCAAGCGTTCTTACCTGCTGAGCCACCGTGGCCCACCTGCCTGAATTTTTAACTGCACTGAGTGTGATGGACAGAAGAACAATCCCAAATTCTATTTTACACAGAATACATTTGTACTCCAACGCTGCAACTATTCACGGCAATATCTACTTATCACTTGCAAACGTTTCTACAGAAAGGAGGAGATATCATATATTGGTTTTAGAGTCAGATTTGTGATCTGAATGCCAGTTGTGAGATATAGTGTCTTTAAGACTTTTTCCATGTTCACTAAATGAGAACTCACTTTCCCGATAACGTAAAATGTGGACAATAATAACATCTAATTCATATGATTCTCTAAGCATTACATGAGCTAATTCATGTAATTAGCAGACAGCCCAGCATTTAGTGAGCATTAAAAAGTGTTCCTTATTATCATCAAATTGGCATCATCGTTGTTGTCATTATTACCATTATTATTATCCTCATTATTTTAGAATATTAGAGCTTGGGCAGTCCCAAGGGATCATTTAGTTAAATTCTATCATCTAATAATGATAATTTGCTACATATCAGACAATGGGCTTGGGTCTGGTGATTTAGATATGAAAAATGAGTATTCTCTGGCTGTGGGGTACTCATGGACTAAATGTTCCTTTATTTCCACAATCTTCATGAAAATAAGGATTTGCCTATTTTTTTTTCACCATTGAAGGTAAGCATGGCAACATATATAAATCCTGATCAAATTCATGGATAAATTAATGAGTATATGAATAAGAACTCTGAAGTAGTTCTCCAGGGCACTGTGAAACCTACACAGGGATCTAATCTTGTTTGGGTTTGGCATGAAGGAATATTTTCAGGAGCATGGATGGTTTATTCCTCAATCGGTGTGACATTAGTTTTCACTGATTTCCTCTGCCCTGACAATAGCTGTTCTTGCCATCTCAGGATTGAGCAGGTATAACATGGCGTTCTCCTTACCCAAACCTACCATGCTATCATGAAGGGTAGTTACATATATCACGTTTCTCACTTATCTACTCCAAAAGTGAATGGCTTGATCTCCGTTTCCCAACTCCTCCCAGTCCCTGAATTGTCACTACTTCAACATGCCTCCCTGGAGCTATAAGTGAATTGAATCTACTGTACCTTCATATTTATGAATGAGACCACACACAAGTTAGTGCATCCTCAAATTCATGTCCTGACTCTCTTAGGGGACATTTGTTTCTTCCAAGGCTCTACCTCGTATCATGGTTTCCAGTGAGTGCCATCTGCTGCAAAACCCTGGCTGGGGTTGTGAAGAGGTGAAAATGGTGGCACAAAGAAGGAATTTCATTGGGAAAATGTATTCTATAATGAATTGCTCTACTTTTAACAACCTATTCACCTAAGTTTTCATGAAGCCACAAAACAAAACTAAAAATAATAGACAGACAGACTTCAAAACATGCAAGAAGCAAACAAGTTGAAAGTTGAAAGTTTTGGGTAACTGTTTTCTCTACTGAGCAGTCTGAAATTTTTTTCCAAGTGGTTGTTTCCCTAATCCATCCCCAAAGAAGCTAAGTAGATGTGTGTATGTGTGCGTGTGCATATGCGTGTGTGTTTCTGCATTGTTGAGGTATAGGGCATGGAGAGTAGAGAAATTTAAATAATAACTTTGATTAACTAAGTACAGGTAAAGCACATACATTAGAATTATTTCTTTGTAGATGTTCATGATATTAGCCCTTCCTCCTAGCACAATTCAAGAAAATTTTTACTCATTGAGTTCTGTCAGAAATCTTTCTCCTACTCGTACTCTTGCTGAACACCCAAATGAATCCCATTGTACTTTGCAAGTTCGGTGTCTTCCAGGAAGAAAAATATTCAGTCAAGAACTCTAATTTGAACTTTGGGTACCATACTAAAGCTCAAGTTACTTAGGCCTGTCCATAGTTTTTTGTTTCTTCTAAACCAGGTTTCCATTATATCTAGGACATTTATCTGTGCATTAGTTGACTCCCTGACTCTACCCACAAGCCCTTTGGTGGTCTCTCCACTACTTGATAGGGAGCACTTTACATTAATCCAGATTAAGAAACCCCAGTTCATGCAAGGAAAGAGTCTGGAATATCATTTTGTTAGTAGTTTCAAAGAAGTATGGAGTAAATTAGTTCCATTGGTGAGAGTTACGTGCCAGTCCCTCTGTTAAATATTTTGTTTCCATTATCTGTCTATATCACCATAGCAGCAGGGCAGTTTTTTAATGCCTGTTTTAGAAATGAGAAAATATTATTAGATAAATTAGGTAATTTGTCTAATATCAACATGTGGATATGTTATTACTGAAGGCACAGTTTGTAAAAACATGTGTCTATAAATACATGCATTTCCAGCTACTCTAGCAACATTCAACTAATGAGAAAGCAAAGACTTGGGTTAATATCATAAGTAACCAAGTTCATGGAATTGAGACATGGTGAAATTGGGAGAGAAATCCAAACTTTTTTAGTTTAATGCTGTTGTTCTCATTTCATGTCCTAGTGTCACAAAGAAGAAAACAGTTAGGAAAATAACTGCTTAAATAGGACCATGACTTCCAGAGTGAACTGAAGTATTTCAAATTCCAGAACTGCCACATGTTAGCATTGCAAGCTTTGGCAAATAAGCTCTAAAATTAATGTGTTAATAGTACCTAACACAGCTTATTTTAAAATATAATTAGACATGCAAAGTGCTTAGCATTGTGACTGACATAAAATTAGTGCGCGATAAATGATATTTAGTATTACTCATAATAATATAATATAGTTGTTTTGATTAAGCTTCAAATAACTGTGCATGCATAAAGTACTAAAAGAAGGGGTACTTGATGGCTGAAATATAAAGAAAAGCTCTCTGATGAAATGGTGGCCAATAAATAATTTCCCAGGTATTTATTTTGATGGAGTTTCCTGCTTTTTTAATGAAAGATTAATCTCTGTCAAGGATTTAGAAGCTGATTAAATGAACACATCTTTTACTTAAGAAAGTCATTTCCTCTTCTCTGGCTTCCTGCTGAGCTAGCACCCTTGAATGATACACATGCAATATTTAAATTGTGTGGATCCTGGGATCCATATGGTCCCAAATGGCTTTTTCTGTAGGGCACATATAATCCAGCTATGTCTATTTTCATATTCTTAGCCAATCCAATTGCCAATTAATCACAATATTGCTTGACCTCTGACAGTTGAGTCCTATCATCTGAGTAATCTATACATTTTTCTTATAAATTTAAATATTTTCAGCAAATAAGCAATGATAGACATAACCTACATAAGTTTTAAAAGAGGAATATCGATTTTGGGTAAGGCAGATGTTTATATAATGATAGGCCTATTCCATTATTATTACTGATTTTAAAGGGCTGTCTGTACACTGAAATCTTGCATAAATGGACTACATACAAACTTATCCATTCTCTCTTTCACACGTACATATACATACCTTTCTCAGTTACAGAAGAATGTTTTGTGCTTGAAAATCAACCCATTCACATGTTAAATTTATGAATAGTCTCATTGTTATTTTTCTCTTAAAACCTTATAGGATAATTACATGATTAATGCTGGTTTAAATACTTACAGAGGAAAACATTCTCACCACCTAAACACTGAAATGCTTATAGAATGTTGGCCTTTCCAAAAGAGTACTCACCGCACCACTCAGTAAGAGCTCAGGCATTCACATTTAGAAAAAGAAAATGGGTTAAATTATTCAGTAATGGTGATGATATCATTGCAATTGTATATTATTTTGCCTCCATATCCCAAATGTTTCCCAAAACTAAGCAAGAAGAAGATGGGTTGGGTTTTATTGCCCTCAACTTACACATAAAGAAGTCAAGGCTCAGATAATTTAAGCAAATTGACTCAACTCCCACATACTAACTGAATAGAATTTAAATAAAAGCTTTCTCTTTTTACTACAAATGCAGTGTCCTTCTCACACCACTTATTTTGATTTCCCAAATCTCCAAAAGTAAATTTCAAATTCTCAAAGGCCAAGCAGCACTCATAGTTGGCCCTTCAGACACTTCCTAATTAAATCCTTAATCTCTCACATGTCCCAAATCCACAGTTCCATACATTTTTTTTTTTTTTGGGGGAATTTCTTGTACTCATAACTGGTAAATGATATCTTAATCCCAAACTATGATGAATCACACACCAGGAATTGGTCTGTTTTTGCCGTGAAACCCCACCTCAGCCTTTGGGTATATTTTCAGGATGGTCACTGCCTCATTGCAAAGCTCCTGGTCTTGGTATTATTTGAATCCACAGCTGATTTCAACAGTCATGGTGCCTAAATGGGATGAAATTAAATGTAACCTGCATGACCTACTTCCATTACATTTTTATCTATCATAGAGATGAAGAATTTGGGATGAAGAGTCCACAAGTCCTGGATTGCAATCAGACATTATCTATGTGATGTTATAAGACTATGCTAATCTCTATCTGCTCCAGTTCCCTTTTTATCAAATGCAATTACAGCAGTACCTGCCTTATGAGGGTAGATATAAAGTTGAAATGCGATCATGTCTGCATATATAAAGTTGTTAAAAGGTTAGCAGACCTTCTCCTCTTCATCAAATGAAACTCAGGAAAAGCTCAAAACTATATCCCAATATCAATTATCACTAAGACTGTCTCCATCTCTTTTGTCACCTTTATATGAAGTCCCTATAAGGCAAGGTTTTATAAGGAAAAAATCAGTAGAAAGGATGAACTCTTAAGCCTTTTAGACATTAGAAGCTCAGAAATAGCCTGTTTTTAAGCTATGTGATCAGTAGAGTATTTGCTTTTTATCAGGTCATGGTACTGCTTGGCAGATGAGCAAACCACTCAAAATACAACTATCCTTGTACTACTCTGTAATTCTTTGGACTGGTCAGTTATTGATCACATTGGGGAAATGGAACCATATTACTTAGCCCTCTGGAATTTGTATACATAGATATATATATATATATGCACTACCAGCTCCAAGTGGATTCTGCTTCCTCAAGAATTTTAGACCATCTTCATAAGTGTAGCACATGAGAACTGAGTTTAAATTATAAATGGACAGAGTCCTGGTTTAGTCTGATTTTCATTCTCCTTTGGTTTCTCCTTCTCTTAAAAGTTTTTCTGTTCTTGCAAATTTGCATCAAGATTCTCATCTTGTGTTCCCTGAGAAATTGGTACATCCAAGGATGGGTGAAACAGTGTCCTTAAAATTCTAACCACATTTAAGTGTGATTGAATTTACAAAGCCATCACTGCAATGACGTTATGCTGCAGTTAAAAGAAGAAAGTTAATCAAGGATGTAATGGCATTGTCCACTGACCCATTCAGCTTATTCTAAGCACCATTTCATTCTCACATGATCAAGTGAAATGTTTCTCTTTCTTTGTCCAAGAATTCAAAATTGTCAAGTCATTATTTATAAGAATCAAGATATTTCATTTTACAACCAAATCTTTGCTCACATTTTCATAGAATAAATAAACATTAAGGATCCATAGGTCTGTAAATATTACCATCTGGTATTAAAGGGAAGAGACAACACGAAGGGTGATGATCTTCCCTTTCTCTCTCATTCCAGAGTTTGTACATTCCACCACATAAGTGTTGTGAATTCTGCTCTTTATTCCTAACAGCTCTGCCACTCATTATTTCTTCTTTAGACAAATCTTTTAATCACTGTCACTTTTATCAGTTTCAACCTTCATCCCTACTTCCTGGCCCTTCAACCCACTCTTTAGCTTGCTGTAGGAGTGGTCTGATTAAGAAAGAAAAAATGACAAGGTAATTTTCTTGATATAACAGCTCAGGCATCCCACTCTTTACTGGAAAAACCAAAACATCTGAGTTCCAAACATGTAATGCAAATTCTCTCAGCCTGGACAAAATCCTAGTCTTCCTCCTCATCCTCTACTACCCCTTTAAGCTTTGGATAAATGAATGAATAAATGAATGTAAACACCTCAATTGGTGGCAAGACTTGTGAAATTTACCAACTGGGGCAAAGCTACTCTAATACGTGTTAAATGAATTTGCAGTGATTTTAAAGTCATTCAAACTCCAGTTCTCTGAATTGAAGTCATCAAATATTACAAAATGAATCTAAGTCTTAAGCCTGGTCCTCAAAACTGTCCATCAAGTCTCCAATTCCTTGCTACACAATAGAAGATTGAGTTTGACCAAATCTAAAACTCTGTATGCCCTGTGATGTTAATTTTCCCTTAATTAGGCTTTCTAAAAATTTGCAACTTTATCTCTTTTTATAATAGTCACACATGTACACATAATATAGCATATACACAAAAATGAAGACAAAATATTAAAACTTGGATTTATAAATACTATTTTCTTTTTACCTCCTGAAAATTGGCTAGGGTAATGTATAAAGTATAAAGCTAAAATCTATATTGCTATTTTATCTGCATGCATAGACAATACTTGAAAATAAAATCCTATCAGGAGCAGATTGTCAAAGTTAAATTGGAATGAGAATCAAGACCTAACATCTTATATAAAATGAATGACTTTTGAATAACTATACATTGCATTGATATTTAATATTTCACAGCTTCATGTATTCTATTTATATGTGCTATTACTCGAACAGAAGCATTTGATGAAATTCTTCCCTCAAGGTCTGTAGGGTTTTTAAATTTTTCATGTTATAATGAATTTCTCAGGTCAAGTCAATGGTAGCAAGAAAGAAATGGCTATGATATATATTTTTTCTAATCTTCTAGAGTCAAAGTTGTCTCTACTCCCCAGTTATTCTGTGTCCTCATTAAGGACACACTGTCTTGCAATTCACTTAGTGATTTCCATATATGAGGAAACTATAAGAGTTATTGACAGTTAGGTCATCTGGATGATGCAAAGTCCTGTCTTTGAACATACTGACAATTGAAATTGTTACATTTTAATTAATTTATAACTGGAAAAAATGAGTGGATAGAGGGATGTACGGATGGATATACTAATAGAATGGATTTTATTATTCCATTCTTGCAAAAATGTATTTGTGTATTTATATACATTTGTATTTTGCACAAGCCAATGTCTGAGAGTGTTAAGATATATTTATATCTATAAATATCTCTATCTACCTACCTAATAATAGCGGTTTTATTGGGGAGGTAGATTTATGGTTATTCATTTTTCCTTTTCATTCTTCTAGTTATATTACAATTAACATATTCTATGTATCTTTAAATAATTATTTATTTAAATCACAACGCATTGTGAAAAATATCATTGTACATGAATGTCTTTATGAATTTAGTTTTTATATAATGGCATATAAAATATACTAAACATTTTAATTCCCAAGTAGTTTTTAGACACTATCTAATTTAGACTTGAAAATTTCTTTGTGAAGGCAGCTTTTTATACTCCCTCCTATTAAATGACTCACAGTTTGGCTAAGTCAAAATATCTTTTAAGTAACATTACTTCCTGTCTTTTTCTCACACAATTAATCCAATCCAGCAAATACTATTTTTTTCCCTAAATTCAGAAAAAGCATTCAAACTGTGAATATTAGTACTCTCATACATTCCCACCATCTGATTTTAAGCTTCCATAGTTTCTTGCCTATATTACTGAAAGTATTAACAGACCTTCTTGCCCCTTTTCTGATTTCCTGGTCTTAGTTTGCCAGGCTGCTATGGCAAATATTTCACAATGGGTTGGCATAAAGAATGGAAATTTATTGGCTTATGATCTTAAGGCTAGGAAATGTCCAATATTGAGGTGTCAGCAAGGCAATGCTTTCTCCCCAAAGTATGTAATGCTCTGGTGCTGACTGCTGGCAATCCCTGGGTTCTGTAGCTTGTTTCCCTGATTTATGGTGATACCCTTTCCTTTCTCTTCCAAGTCCTGTTGACTTTAGGCTTCTATCCCTTCCCTGTGGCATTCTCACTGGTTTTTGGTTTCTTTTCTTTCCAAGGCCTCCAGATTAATGCCCACCCTGATAGACTTGGGCCATATCTTAACTAAACAACCTCTTCAAGAGGTCCTATTTACAATGGTTTCACATCCTTTGGAACGTGGATTAAGATTAAGAACGTGAATTCAGGTATATAATTCAATCTATCACACCTCATAATCCATTTGTTATGCACAAACCTGAAGGTCTAGTTATCTTGAAAGCAACAAAATAGCTTCTCTTTAGAGACTTTCACCTTAGCTTTTCAATTCACTTATATTGGAAGAATATAGGTGGACATTGCATATCTCTCCCCCTCATTTTATTCAGATTTTGCTTTCAGGGGACAATTATGACCATCTTACCTAATATAGCCTGTTCCCTTCTACAGTCTTTATTTCACTAGCTTCTGAATATTTTTCCATTTTATTTTTATTGACTTAACTCCACTTCATTAATTGCTACCTATAGTTTGTTTTCCCTCTTTGAATGTAATTCCCTCATGGACAGGGTCTTCTATATTTTGATCATCACCATAAAATATGGCCTGCACATTGCAAGGACTCCATAAATGTTTGTTGAATAAATTAATAAATGTGAAACTAAATATTTTTAGTGTTTTTATTCCCAAAACTCTATTCAGACACATATTTTAATTTTTTTAGTTCCTCATGTGAATTAAACAATACTGTTTCCATTTTATAAATGATTAATCTGTGGAGCAAGAGTATGAAACAACTTGCATTTGACATGTGGAAAAGCTATGTAGGCCTAGAATCTAGAGCCTTTGAATGCTAAGGTCTTCTATTGGCTTCTCTACAGACGTGTCTTCCTTCAGGTCTTTAGGTCATCTTGACTGGAATTAAAGGAAGTTTCTCCTAACTTCTTAAGCAAATGATAAACTATCCTAATTATATGAAAACTACTGAATTTCTGTACTTATGGAATCATTATTTTGAGGGCTTCCATACATACCAGAGAATAAATCTTCCCATCTTAACACTAAAATTGGCTATCATGGAAAAGATAATCATTGTTGCCCAATATAGCCTCTGCAATTAGGCAGGGATTCCATAAATCCATGTGGATCCTTCTAAGTTACCCATTCACAGCCTCTTTATCAGTCTGAGTTTATTTTTATTTTATGATAGGACAAACAAACATTCTTCTTGGTGTCCACCTGTTTTGTAATGTATTTTGTAGACACAGATAAATAGAAAATAAGTTTCTAATTGCACTGGGATTTCCAGAAGCCCAAGTCTTGGATGGATTCATATTGATTAGATTTTAAGAACTACCTGGCACTCATAAGCACATAGAAACACTCTTACAGTTCTCACCTGTATCCTTTATTTGACAGATCATTTGTAATATTCGAGGTGAGAACTAAATTGCACATTTGTCCATGATCATCTCTATAGATACTCAAAAGAATTACCATATCTAGGATACTTGCAATAGATTCTGCTTTTCCATATTTCTGCTCAGAGCTATTTTCGGATTTGATACTGTATTCCTTTTGTGTGTGTGTGTAGTAGTACTGCTGCAACACTAACTAATTAATAGCTGTTAATTATCCTTCCCTTTTTCCTAGTATGCCACATTGTTTTAAAAAATTTATTTGTTATTAAAAATTTGGTAGGTTTACAGAAAAATCATGCAGAAAAAACACAGTTCCCATATACCCTACCTCACAGTTTTCCCTATTATTGACATTTTGCATTAGTAATTATTACTTATTACAAATAATGACACTATATTATTATAATTATGCTATTGATTATGATTGTGTCTGTAGTTTACATTAAGGTTCACTGGGTGTGTTTAAAAATGATTGTCTTTTTTTTAATTTGTATACTAGTAACATATATGCAACCTAAAACTGTCTTTTTATACCACATTCAAATACATAATTCGTTGCTATTAATTACTTTCACAATTTTATGCTGACAACGTCACTGTCCATCCCGAAAGTATTCCATTCACAAAGAGAAACCCAATACCAAGTAAGCATTAACTCCCATTCCCTACTCTTGCCCCAGAACCTGATAACTGTGAATTTTCTTATTCTAGTGATTTCATATCAGAAGGACCATAACCATTTGTCCTTACAGTGTTTGGCTATTACACTCAATATGATGCCTTCAAAGTTCAGCTGATATATTAGTACTTTATTCTTCTTACAACTGAATAATATTCCATTGTGTGTATAAACAGCATTTTGTTTATCCGCTCTGTTGATGGGCACTTTGGCTCCTTCCAAAGCTCAAAAGTCCTGGAAATCTGGAATTCACTTCTTAAACAGAATTGAAATTGCTTATCTTTTACCAAAATAAGTCCATGAAAACAAAGTAGATTTATATTTCTTAATATAAGAAAACAACACGGTAGTCTAGGTTCAGATGACAAACAATACTTGCCCTATCAAGTCTCAGGAACTCCCAAATGTATTCTCATTTGGATGTGAAAGAAAGGACCCCATATAGTTGGATGGGTAAGCGAGCCAATGAGGTTTGTAACAAACAAAATATGTCACTAATTCAACAATTCACCAGCAGGCCATCATGAGTATGAGCCTATAGTAATCAAAATCCTGACCAGCAGGCCCACCATGGGGGCTCAGGAGTTATGGCCAGAACTGTAAAGTAAGGAAACTCCAATGGAAGGGAAATAGCCAGCAGCAGGTAAAGGGTATCCACTCTCCAATTTTATTCTATCACATTCCTGAGGGCCAGGCACTTCTCTGCCTTTAAGATGACACTATGGCCATTCCTAAGCCAAACACCTTCTTTTAGGCTTTGGGCAACTTAGGAAAGCAGTAGGAGCTGCCAGAGTTAAAAGGTAAAAGGACTTAAGCAAAACAAACAAAATAAAAAAGTCAAAGTCACCATCCCTACTCAACCTTCCTCTCAGAGCTGAGTCACGTGGCGGGTGACACTTGTCTACAGCTCCACATAAGTCACAGATTGGGAACAAAAAAGCAGCATAAAAATAAAAACCCTAGGTGGGCAACGGTGGCTCAGCGGCAGAATTCTTGCCTGCCATACCG
>PVIY010052313.1:0-15244 GCA_004026745.1 Myrmecophaga tridactyla
GACTAAGATACAGAAAATGGGATATAAGCAGAATCTCTCCTTAAAGGGAAGAGATATGCTTCCCTCCACCCTTATTCCTTTCTGCTGGCAGGAGAGTGTGGGCATAATGGCTGTAGCTCCAGCATCCACTTAACACCATGATGTGACCTTGCAATGGTTGCTTGGCAAGGTGGAGTCACAGGAGAATAGGAAGCCTAAATTTCGTAGCTATGTGGAGAGAGTGAAATGATAACTGGGAATGTTGGCCCTTTTAAGGGGCATAGAAAAAGTGCACTCCATGTATGCCATTCATTAACCATAAGGAGCCCTGTCTGGTTTCCCAAGTTTGTGCCCCAATTGTCTTCTTTAAAACAGAATTGGAGTAGGGTCTTCAAGATCCTTGTTTTTTTTCAGACATTAACATTTTGGTGACTGATTCATAATGAGTTCTGAGACAAGAGCTTAGGTAGTAGATGAAACTTCAAGAGATTTGTGACATTGGCTATGTATTAATGAGCATATGTGTATTTCAGAATTTTAACAACTGGTATGTACACAGTGGTGTATTCCAGCTGGATATTAGCATTATTTGGGTGGGGTTTGGAGGAAGCTGGAGGCAGGTTTATATAACTTTTGCACAATCTTATGATGAGGCCCTGAACACCCGGAAGTAGTCTGGGTGAACTTCATTAAGGGATTGGCAGGCAAAAAGTGGCACATACGTACCATGCATTCCCATGCAGTATTTAGAAGTAAAAGCAACAGGGGCTAAGTTAAAAAATGAATAGAATGAGATGTATTACAATGTTTTTTATGTGCATGCATATAAAACAATAATCCTTGCTTTAAAATAACACATATAACAACAAACAAACATTAAATTCATGAGGTTGGCTGCATATGGGGTAAAGGGAATGGGAGTGGGGGAGTGGAGATAAGAGGAAATAGAGAGTAAGACATGAGAAGGGACTTGTAAACTGATGCTAATAACATGCCATGGTCTAAGGAATATGACTACCTCAGTCCTCTTCACCTGAGATTAAAATGGACAGAAGAAAGCCCCATTACTTCCTCTTAATATTTTGAGATGAATCGTCATATTCATACTATCCCTGCCTCCAAATGACAGGCCCAGGAATGGACAATGTCATTATTTTGACAACTGGATTCTTTGGTTAAATTCAATAAATAGATCTCAGGCTCCCTTGATTGCAGGAAAATGTACAGGTTGATTTGTAAGAAACAAATATGAGTTACACAAAACCTTTATTTTCAAAAAACCAACAATTTGGTAGGTTTTTGAATTATGAAGGTCACCCTAAGCTATTTTTTAAATTAGATTTTAAATTAGATTTTAATTAAAAATTAAATAGATTAGTTTAAATTAGTTTTTAATTAGATTTTTTCTTTCACTTGCTTAGTTTACTTATATAGAGAAAACTGATATTTATAAGGATGTTTCGTATATTTGCATGAACTTCTTGGAAAGTGAATATTATTAAATTACAGAAAGACATTTTCATTCATGAGGATAAAATTACAAGATAGAAACAAATGGCAGAGACTGCTTTTCTTTGATTTAGTGTCTTTTTCCTTTCCTATAACCCATTATCAACATTTTCCCTTTGTTGTTTTGATCACACATATTTCAAGGAAGCAATTTCCTTGACCAGTTAAATTTAGTTTGGCAGTCCCAGGTCACTCTTCTCCAGTGCACTTAATTAGGTTTTTTCCCATTTATGGAAACATTGTATATACCTCTGTGTGTTTGAAATAATTGTCATTGAATAGGTACAAGGAAAGGATGGGGATGAAGTTGATAACAGGAAGAAGATATTAAACTAGATAAAATTCAGTGACAAGGAAGACATGGGTAATTGCTTACTTTTTGCACATATTAGCTAAGCATTGACTTATGGGTAAAAAGAAGTGAGGTGTGGGTAGTGGGGAAGATGCTGAGCTCAACAGGAGAATAAATATGAATTGTTCTGGATGTGGAGAATGAGAATTGACTTTAATTTTTCAAAAGGATATAGAAATGTCTTGGGATCCAAAGGTAAATCTGAGGATATGCTGCAGATTCAGGAGTCTGCATGTTGCCATGGTTCAGGTCAGGACTAGAATGCAAATTAAGTTGTCAACTGTATCCAGGAGTCATAGAGAAATTATTTAGCACAGAAAGTAAAGACAAATATGCTTTTTGTCTGCATAACATACTTCTTCTCTGTTTTACTTCTGTCTTTAGAGAAAACATAAGATATAAAGGTAGGTACTAGTGATAAGTGCAGTTTTATGAAACAAAACATCAATTATGAAGACTCAAGATGGATAAAGAATGATTGAAACCTTAGTCAGAAGACAAACAGCAAGGACTCTAACTCACCCAAAACTAAAATAATGTAGTAGCAATAAATTTCAATGATGGAGGAATGGAGAGAATCAGTAGTAAAGTGAATTGTAATAATTGAAATAATTCTTCCTGTTCCTGTATCTAGTTTTAGAACTGGTATTAGCATTTTTTCCTAGGTCACTGCAGTGAGATGCTTGGTGGTAAGATTGGAGTGTTTAGACAAGAAGTACAGAGATAAAAGGATAGAAGCTGGAGCTTCTATCCTAAGAGAAATGACTAAAGGTATTAAGGGATTAAAACTAGAGTATAGGCATGAATGATCTTTTTTGCTTTGTCCCAATTCAAGTATATTGAACGGTTATTTGAGAGAGCTATTGACAAGTTTTTTTTAATATCCCAGAAGCAGAATTAAGTGGACATGAGCTTATTTGAAAGGATGAGAGATTTTCTTTTCATAAGGAAGAAACTTTGGACTATTATGTTAACAAAAAACAGGAAGAAGGAAATGAATTTTCAAACCTTGAAAATGAGGAAGAACTGAGTTGTTTTGGGTAAAAAAAAAAAACAGAAGAAAGAAACCGAGTCAAAAATATTTTTAGATCCCTTCCAACTCAATGATTCTTTTTATTCATTGGAGATAATGAGAATATCTCTCTTTTAAAAATTTATAAAATAACTGTGAATCTGTTCTAAGAGGTTGTCCACATCCAGTTTCACATAGATCAAAATTGAAATGATGATTTCCTCAAATTGCTGAAGAATGTGGATTTGTCACACATAATTATTGTTTATGTAGTCTATACAAATGTAGCTAGAATTCATGTCATATCAACATAATTCTTGAGAGCAATAGCTAGAACAGAGCTAGAGAACTAGTGGCAATGATTTTAGGAAAACACACATTCTTTCCATGGGTGATCTGGGATTTCTCAAATTAAACACGCATCCATTGATAACCAGTGTCTTCCTCTGGAAACCATTCGAGGATGATTGCTCAGAGCCATTAGATGGATACTCAAGAAATTTGAAAACTTTAAGACAACAACTGAGTAAGTTTCCTGACTTGCTGAGATTTGCTATTTGCATTAATTTCCCTTTCTCTGTTCTTAAGGGTTCATTACTTATGTAGGTTTTGTCTTTGACCTCATTTCTCCCTCTTTTCTCAGCTCCAGCTTTCATTTCAGGAGTCTTCCTGCGGAGCTTATCTGTGCTTAACCTGTGTCCAACAGTAAATATCCAAGCTCATCCTCCTTGGATAATGACAGGCTTAAAATCAATC
Source organism: Myrmecophaga tridactyla (assembly GCA_004026745.1). Taxonomy (NCBI): domain Eukaryota; kingdom Metazoa; phylum Chordata; class Mammalia; order Pilosa; family Myrmecophagidae; genus Myrmecophaga; species Myrmecophaga tridactyla. The sequence goes on from PVIY010052313.1 coordinate 3,609, forward strand.
ACTTATTTTTTCCTTATTGAAACTCTCAATTCTTATATTCATGAGATCTGAACTAAGGAAAGCCATCTAATGTCTTATTTGTCTATAATATCTTAATGGAGGAACTTTCCTTAACAAGAAAAACTAGGGTGTACAGTACATTAATCAGAAAGCATCTCTAATCTTAGGTGCTAGTGAGAAATCATTTTGTGCACTGGAGCTTTTGAGGTTGTTGCACTGGTTGAAAGTATGTATGTCCCCTAGAAAAGTCATGTTTTAATCTAAATCCCATTTCATAAAGGCAGAATAATCCCTATTCAATGCTGTATGTTTGAAACTCTAACCAGATCTTCTCCCTGGAGATGTGATTTAATCAAGAGTGGTTGTTAAGCTGGATTAGGTGATGACATGTCTCCACCCATTGGGGTGGGTCCTTATAAGTTTCTGGAGTCCTATAAAAGAGGAAACATTTTGGAGAATGAAGAAGATTCAGAGAGAGCAGAGAATGCTGCAGCACCATGAAGCAGAGTCCACGAGCCAGCGACCTTTGGACATGAAGAAGGAAAATGCCTCCCAGGGATCTTCATGAAACCAGAAGTCAGGAGAAGAAGCTAGCAGATGATGCCGTGTCCACCATGTGCCCTTCCACATGAGAGAGGAACCCTGACCATGTTCACCATGTGCCTTTCCAGATGAGAGAGAAACTGTGACTGTGTTCACCATGTGCCCTTCCACTTGAGAGAGAAACCCTGAACTTCATTGGCTTTCTTGAATCAAGGTACCTTTCTCTGGATGGCTTATATTGGACATTTCTATAGACTAGTTGTAATTGGGACATCTTCTTGGCCTTAGAACTGTATGTTAGCAACTTATTAAATTCCCCTTTTTAAAAGCCATTCCATTTCTGGTATATTGCATTCCAGCAGCTAGCAGACTGGAAGAGTTGTGTAGCACTGTCATTTCTTCTCTTTGAAATCTTGGTCTCCCTCCACATCAGTTGCCTTTGTCTTTATTTTCTCATCTTCTATGAATTTCCTTCCTGATTTTAAAGACATGTTCAACTTATTTTTCTTTATGGTTACGTTGCACTCTGCCGAGGCTCTGTATTCATATCTTTACACAGAATCTCATGCATGTTTTTTCATGAGTGACCCAATAAATTGCCTTCTAATTTTTTTAACATTCTTATTTAAAAATTATAATAGTCAGTCAAGTGTTCCACCATTTCTTTGACTTGTCTTTTTATTTTTGTTATTTGAATTTCAGTTTGGAGGCAGTACAATTATTATTCTCATTTCATAGTATATTCTCACACTGTTATTCCCATTTCATGGAAGGCTTTGAAAGCTTTTGGTTAGAAACATTTTTCTCTCTTAATGATCAGAAGGAGTTCTTTTTGTCTTATTTTCTGCCCACTCCTAGAGAAGTTTTGATTGGTTAGTTCATAGTTCATGACATAGGGGTTTGGTTATAATTGTTGTTCCAACCCAGCATAGCCCCTAGACCAAAGTACATGCTAGGCATAGAGTTAGACGTGGATTTTATTCAGGACTTATGAGCAGGAGGAGATTCTTCCCAATGGCCACCAGTCAAGGAATGGAACCGTTTTTTGCTCATCTGTCCATACCTTGGATAAACGGAGCATCAGACACAAGGTTTTCACAATCACATGGTCACATTGTGTGATTGTATCTTTATACAATCATCTTTATACAATCATCTTCAAGAATCAAGGCTACTGGAACACAGCTCAACAGTTTCAGGGACTTCCCTCTGGGTACTCCCAATACACCATAAACTAAAAAGGGATAGTTACATAATGCATGAAAATAACCTCCAGGAAAACCTCTCGACTCTGAAACCTCTCAGCCAGTGAAGCTATTTTTTTCTCATTTCTCAATACCTTGATGCCAGGTCCTGGCTCATCCCAGAAGTTCGGATCCATATTGCCATGGGGATTTATACCCCTTGGTAGTCATGTCCCAAGTAGAGGGGAAGGGCAGTGAATTCACTGACAAGTTGGCTTAGAGAGAGAAGCCACATGTGAGCAAGAAAGAGGTTCTCTGGGGGTGACTCTTAGGCATAATTTTAAGTAGGCTTAGAGTATCCTTTTCAGGAATAAGTTACATAAGGGTGAACCCCCAGATCAAGGACTCAGCCTATTGATTTCATTGTCCCAACTGTTTGCAAGAATATCAGAAATTCTCCAAATGGGGAAGCTGAATATTTCATCCTTTAAGGGAGGGGAATTTTAATGCTCTGTATACGATAGCATCTGTACATTCTCCCCCCTTCCACCCTGAGGAGGTTTGATGACCTTTTATATCTGTCCCTGTCACTGTAGGTGGCTACATGCAATAACTTATTCTCAATATGGAGGGGGAGACCTGGGATCCCACAATTGTAAAATGGTTTATATAACTCTCATTTAAATTGTTCTGGTTATCTTAGGTTCTCATCTTATACATATACATTTACTTTATTTCATTAATTTATTCCTTATACATTTTGGAATTCCTTCTAGTTGTGAGCTCTTGCAAGTTTGATATCTATTCTGTTTTCACCTTTTTATTATCTCCAAGGCTTATCACAGTGGTAGGCACTTTATGGATGATCCATACAATTTTTTGAATGAATGAGTGAATAAACCAAGAATTATTCCTCCCAGCATTATTTTCGATCAACACAAACAATTCTGATCCATGAAATCTGCTACTGACTATTTAATATTAATATGTGGATGAATAAAATCAATGCACATTAAACAGAAAGTTACTGAAAAAATTTAAATGGCATAATACAGCTATAGATGCAAAACTTCAGAAAATGGAAGTCAGTACATGGAGAAGAGTTTTCCTTAGGGCGGATCTTGAACTAGAAGCAAACAGAGTGTTTGAGGCTATCTAGGTATTTGATGCATAATAGAATTCCTTCATGCGTTCTTACCCTTTATGGAGAAGGAAGACCTGTATGTAACAAACCAAAATTGCATTTTCTGTCTTGAATGTAGACTTCACAAAGGCAGTAATTCTTATCAATGATATATCTGCAGCCTGTGAATAGTGCTTTACTTTCTGGGCACTCAAAAATATTTATTGAACCAATGAATACAAAATATTTGGAGAACAACTCAGGTTCAATTATATACTTTTATATACTCACATTTAAGATGAATATTCACATAGTTGGATTAGCATTTACTATATTTATAATGGCTCTGTACTTGTTGCACTCATTCTTTATTTTTTTCTTTTTCATCCTCTCTTTTTCTGGCTTCTATGGTTTTAATTGAGCATTTCACATTATTCTGTTTTCTCTCTTCTCTTAGCAAGTCAGTTATATTTCCCTTTAAAATTATCTTATTGGTTGTCCTAGAGTTTTCAATATACATTCACAACTAATCTAGTTATACTTTCAAATAATGCTATATTTCCGTATGGATTGAATGTATACTTTATAACAGTGTATTTTCATTACTTGTCTTTGTTGCTTGTAACATTGCCGTCACTCATTTCACTTATTTCTATAGTATAATTACCAAATATATTTTTACTATTATTTATAGTTACATTTTTGATTATGAATAAGAACAAAATGAGTATTTAACTTTCATTTTTCCTTCTCTTATGCTTTTTCTTTTTTGTAAAAAGTAATTTTGAGTTTCTGACCTATGTAGTTCTGAGTTTCTTGTTCAAGAAGAACTTTTTAACATTTCTTGCAGGGTTGGTCTGTCTGGTGAAGCATGTCCTCAGTTATTGTTTGTCTGCAAACACTTTTATTTACCTTTACTTTTTAAAAAAATTACCTTCATGTTTGAAGTGTTTTTGAAGAGTTTTATGTTGCTTTTTTTCATTCTTTCAATGACTTAGCATTGACTGCACTCTCCTTTTGTTTGCATGGTTTCTTAGAAGAAGTCTGCTGTAATTCTTATCCTTGTTCCTTTATTAATGAGGTATTTTTAATATATGGCTTATTTACAAGATTTTCTCTTTGTCTCTGACTTACTCTTATTTAAATATGTTATGCTTACATACAGATTTTTTTGGTACTTACCGTACTTAAATATTCTCTGATCTTCCAGAGAAGCTTTGATCTGTGGTTTGATATCAATCATTAATTTTGGAAAATTTTCAGTTATTTCCTCAAACATTTCTTCTACTCTGTTCTCTGTCTTTACTTTCTTGTATTTCAATTATATATATTGTACAAGTTACTAAAATCTCCTACAGTTGTTGGATATTTTTTCTTTTTCTCTCATTCTTTTTCTGTTTAGTTTTCAGTTTGAGTTTTTCTATGGATGTATCTTCAAGCCCATTCATTCTTTTTTTAGTTGTTATGAGTTTACTGATAAGACTTAATAGGCATTCTTTTATTTTTGCTTTCTAACATATCCTTTTGATACTTTCATAGACTTTCCATCTCTCTGTACCATACCTATATTAGTCAGGGTTCTCTAGAGAAACAGAATCAACAAGAGATACTATAAATATGAGATTTTTAAAGGTGTCTCACACAGTCATGGGAATGGAAGTGTCCAAAATCTGAAGGGCAGGCTGTGGAGCTGGTGGCTCTGATGAGGGTCAGGACAAACTCCACAGTAGAGGATCACTGACTGAAGAAGAAATCAAAAGTCTCTCTTCCTTAAAAAGTCTTATGGATTATTTCATTGGTGGAAAATAATCAGATAGTCACAGATGTAATCAGCCACAGATGCAATAAATTGATTGATGATTTAATACACCAGCCCTCTGGTTTATTCAGAAGCCATGAAATATCCTTGCAGCAATAGTCAGACCACTGTTTGACTGACCAGGCAACTGGGCATGATCACTTTGCCAAGTTGACATTGGAACATAACAATCACGGTCCACCCCTTGTCAACTTGGCAGCTATAGACATCACCTTAAGACATGCTTAATTTCCAAATAGAACACAATAACAGGCATATGTTTTGCTTAACAGTATTCATCTGTTCTGTGTATAACTGGAAATACACTACTCTCCAGAATAGGTGGCAATTCCTTAGGTAACATTCACTCTTAAACTTCATATCCTATTACTTAAATACTATAACATGAACAATACAACTTATGTCATAAGATAAGAGGAAACAAATATTTGCTTATGTATAGATGCAAACATACTCATAACAGAGCAAGGAGCAAATATTCAAACAATCACAGTCCTTGTTTCTGTAACTGGTCTTGTGATCATAGTTCATATTTATCACTACCTTCTTCTACTACCCATTCCACTTCCATTTACCCTCAGTGACAACTTCAGCTGGCCATGGTACTTTGCCAGGTGGGGTGACCCAAACTTTCATTCCTGAATTTTCTGGACCATTGGTAGACCTGCTTGGACTGGGTTGCTGCAGTTTTTTCATTGAATTTGATCACAGGGCATGGAAGTACTAAGAGATGCCCTAGAGGCTCTCCTGTATTCCAGGAAAACTCTTCTTTACCTCCATTGTGCAGTTGCAGTCCTATTTTCCCTTGATAGTCAGGATCAATCACCCCAGGGAGAACAGTAATTCCCTTTCGTGCTTGTTGATTCAAGCATGTGGCATGAGAAGCCAAAAATGTCTAGGTGGCTGTCTTAATATCCAGTTCAATGAATTATTGTTTTTTCTAGTGGATCACTAGAGGTGATAGGGAGTGGTGGTACTTGCATTTCCACCCTGTGATTCCTGGTTATGGAAGAAATAGCCCCATATGGTGGACGCTGATTCAGAACATTGCCCAGCCCTCCAAGGTACTGCCACCTAGTTGGTACCATAATTGGGCCTTCAAAAGGCCATTCCGCAATTCTATCAACCCAGCTGCCTCTGGATGATGGGGAACATGGTAACACCATAGAATGTCATGATCATATGCAATTCCTACACTTCATTTACTGTGAAGTGGGTTCCTTAACTAGAAGCAATGCTGTGTGGAATTCCATGATAATAGGGAAGGCATTTTGTAAGTCCACAGGATGGTAGTTTTTACAGCAGTGTTGTGGGCAGGGAAGGCAAACCCATATATGGAGTACTTGTCTATTACAGTTGGAAAAAATCACTGCCTCTTCTATGATGAAAGTGGCCCAGTGTAGTCAACCTGCCACCAGGTATCTGGCTGATCACCACAGGGAATAGTGCCATATCAGGGACTGAGTGTGGGTCTCTGCTGTTGGTAGATCGAGCACTTAGCAGAGGCTGTGGCCAGGTCAGCCTTGGTAAGTGGAAGTCCACGTTGCTGAGCCCATGCACAACCTGCATCCCTACCATCATGCCCACTTTGTTGATGAGCCCTTTGGGCAATGGTAAGTGTGACTGAGAAAGAGGAAAGTTTGTATCAACAGGATAAGTCATCTTATCTACTTGATTATTAAAACCTTTCTCTGCTGAGGCCAAACTCTTGTGAGCATTCACATAGGACACAAATATCTTCATATTTGTTGTCCATTCAGAAAGATCTATCCAAATATCTCTTCCCCAGACCTCTTTGTCATCAATTTTCCAATCACGCTCCCTTGAAGTCCTTGACCATGTAGCCAAGCCATTAGCAACAGCCCATGAGTCAGTATACAAATGCACCACTAGTCAGTTCTCCTTCCAAGCAAAATGAAAAACCAGGTGCACTGTTTGAAGTTCCACCCACTGGGATGATTGCCTATCACCACTGCCCTTTAAGGAGATCCCAGAAAGGGGTTGCAGTGCTCCAGCTGTCCACTTCCGAGTGATCCTTGCATATCGTGCAGAACATTTGTAAACCAGGCCCAAGCTTTCTCTTTCTCAGTCAACTGACTGTAAGGAACAGCCCAAGAGGCCATAGCTATGTCTGGGAAAGAGAATGTAATATGCCAGGAGAGGGGGCCATGTGCATTTGGGCCACTTCCTCATGTAACTTACTTGCACCTTCAGTACCAGTTCAAGCCCAGTTTCTGCATACCATTTCCATTCTATGATGGATTTTATGCCCAACTTTATGGCTTGCTGGGTCAAGTAACACCCAGCTAATGATAGGCACCTCAGATCTCACGGTAACTTGATGGTCCATGGTTAAGCGTTCTGTTTCTACTAAGGCCCAGTAGCAGGCCAGATGCTGTTTCTCAAAAGGAGAGTTGTTATCTGAAGAGGATAGTAAAGTGTTACTCTAAAAGGTGCCCCATGATGGAAGCCATATTGGTTTTTTTTAAATGGGCAAAGGTCTTTAAAAGATGTTTTTCCAGAAAAAATATACAAATGGCCAATAAACACATGAAAAATGCTCAACATTATTAGCCAACAGGGATATGCAAATTAAAACCACAGTGAAATACCACTTCCATCCACAAGGATGACTACTATTTTTAAAATGTAAACTAACAAGTGATGTTGAGGATGTGAGAAATTGGAACTCTAGGTCATTGAATGTAAAATGGTGCAACCACTATGGAAAGTGAAATGCCAGTTCTTTAAAAGGTTAAATTTACAATTACCATTAGAACCAGCAAACTTACTTCTAGGTGTCTACCAAAAGAGAGTGAAAACAGGTTCACAGATACTTGTACACCAATGTTTATAGCAGCATTATTCACAATAGCCTAAAGCTGGAAACAACCCATGCATCTACGAACAAATGAAAGGATTAATAAATTGTGGTACATACATGCAGTGGAGTATTATTTGACCATGAGAAAAATTGAAGTTATAAGGCATGCAGAAACAGGTGTGAGCTCTGAAAACATTATGTTCAGTGAAATAAACAAGACACATAAGGACAAAAATTATATAGTACCACTTAGATCGCTAGAAATAGAAAATTAGAAGTTTCCAGGGAAAGGGAAGATGAAGGGGTAACATGTGTCTGGACATTTTTTTTTTTGCATGGGCAGGCACTGGGAAAGGAACCTGGGTCTCCAGCATGGCAGGCAAGAATTCTGCTACTGAACCACCGTTGCACTGTCCTAGCAAATTTTTTAAAAATTAAAAAAAATGAAGCCACTGAATGACAGTTTACTCTCTAAGAAAGCTGATAGTCCCCACGAGTATGGGACTGGATAAGTCTGAATTCTGTAAGGTAGCTGCAAGCTGGGAACTTGGATGAAGGTATCTGATGAATTCCCCTGGAGAAGCTGGCTAACCTGAGTAGAGAGGAAAATTTCCCACTTTGACTGCTGAAATCATACTTATCCTTTTTAGCCTTCAACTGATTAGCTGAGATTTCTCTCATTGTTGAATACAGTCTCAGTTGATTGTAGACGCAGTCAGCCATGGATGCAATTGTTTACTGATGATTTAAATTCATGAAATATTGTCATAGTAACAATCAGGTTAGTGCTTTCTTGACCAAACAACCGGACACCATAGCCTAGCCAAGTTGACACATGAATTTTAACAGTGTAGTTGGGTTTTCTTTTCTTCTTCTTTTTAAACATAAACTACTTAAACTGAAAATCACAGAGAAACTGAGTGTTTGCACTGGTTATATCCATGGAAGCTGAAAGCAATAAAGAAGGAAGGCATACAACAATTTGCTAATGTATTTCCATTTAAGAAATGACTTAACACTGGATTTCTCCGATAGGACATATGGATGAGGCAACCTATGATTTCCCTGATGTTCCCTTCATACCATGGCTGAGTAGAGCACAGTGATTTCAAAGGAAATGAGAACAGAGTATTCCAGGACAGTAAATCAGAATTTTTGATTAAAGTGTTTTCTCACATACATACAAAAATATTTTCAAGTACCACTAGAAAAGAACCTATATGCATGTGGTGCCAACTGCTAGAAACTTTGCACAGAATCAGAATAGAATAGTGTCCAAATTTTCCGATAATTTTACATGTCAGGATACAGTTAATGCCTTGGTGTTCAAGGCCTACTCTTGAAGATGTTAAAACAAAAAAAAATAACCCTCTTGAGTGAAAATTCATGTTCTAAGAGACAAAATGTTTTATCAGGCAAAAGGATAATTTAACTCATGAAACTCAAAGAACACAAGAAAACAAGAAACAGGAATAATGGCAACAATAAAAATAAATTTCTTGAATGTATTCAACTAGAGAGACAAAGCATCTCCCAAAACATTTTCACTTTCCCACTACTCCAAAGATATCCAATAAATACTTTCACTGCAAAAGAGTAAATGATCAGAACCACAAGTGAAAATTGACCACCCACAAGTGGGAAACAAAAGTCACAGCTCCCTCACAGGAACACTGCCAGAGCCATCCCAGATGTCAACAACACCCAAATCTCTGCCTGCAATTTTGTCTTTTGTGAATATGAATGGCTGGAGTTTCCACTGTGCTTTACAGAACAGTTCCATCTGATAAGGCTCAGGCGATGAGTGAAGCCAAAGAGTAAAACATGAGAAGTAGATTCCCACAATGCCTTTGTCCTCTGTCCAATGCACTAGATTTGAATGATGAAGCCTGGCTTTAGGCTGGCAGTTCAGCAGGGCCTCTTCTCACCTATGCTTTAAGTCTTCTGCACCCATCCATGCAGTGAAGAGCTCAGGAGGGCTCTTGCTATAGCAATACTTTGCTATGGGATTCCTATAGGTGTTTTCATGCTGCACGCTCTGGGACGAGGCCCTACATTTAGCCAATAACAACTCAAAGTGATCTTCCCCTGCCATGAAGAGGTTCTGCAATGCCACGGCTGCCTGGTTGAGAAAGCACTCCAGAGGAAGTTGCTTGTTGGGCTGCAGGAAGCAGGAGACTCAGTACCCAGACAGTGCAGCAGTCCTTGGACAAATAGCCATTGCAGCTGTATTGCTTTGTGCTAGGCACGTTGACATGATAGCAGCCATTCACCAACAAATCCTTCCACAAATGTATCCTAGTTCAACTGTGATGAGGTGCTTCCTTTGAATGGAGTTATGAGAGTGATTTTCTGGTCAACTGCTATTGCCCAGGTTAAACTACACACTCTAAGGAACGGGCTGAACATGGTTTTGAAACTGGAGGAGATTTGGATCTCTCAGTGCCCTCTCTTCTTCCACAGAAGCCGGGGACACACCATGGCTGCCAGGTTCACCTTCCCAGAGTGGATTCAGCACTCGACCTCCTAGGTGTACAGCTGAGCAAGCATGGCCCCAGACTACACAACCACTATGCCCCAGGCAACTCCATCCCCACCAGCCTCAACCTGTCCCCAGGCCTCCACCATATTGTTTTATAACTTATTCTGGAAAGTGACATACCCTGACTTCTGTTGTATGTTGTTTGTCACAAGATCAACTCTGTACAGTGTGGGTTGGTACTACACCTTGATGTATATCAAGAGAAGTGATCATACCTTATTGGTTTCTTTCTCTTGATCCTCTACTGGTGCTTTCATACCTTACTTCAAGGCACCAACCACCACTACCATTCTAATGTGGCTTCTAATAACTTAGTCTCCCAAAACCTATTGATCTACAAAGCTTGTGATTTTTACTGCTTACTGAAAAGTTCTTGCAGCATTTCTCTGTGAGCCACTTCATTTTAGACAATATTGTTGTTTACCCCTTTGCCTATTATTATCCATCACTGAGACAATTTGAACTCTGCTTTCCTTTTGGTTATGAGAAGACAGATAAATTCATGAGGTTTAGCCTTTTTCTGAGAATTGTCAATGTCCATGCCCAAAGAAATACTATTGTGTAGTGTAATTTTTCATAGTTTAAGCATGAGAATTTCTTAAATAGAATGTTAAAGCATTCAGTAGTAAATTGGGGAATATATGATATCCATGCTCCTTTTGTCAAATTATGAGTTGTGGAATTATTTTATGTGACAGTCGCTGTGCAGCAGCACTTAAGACTTTGGAAAGTACTTGCAGGTGTAATTCACAAACATTCAAGGTTTGAATAATGGTTAATTGCAGAATGTGTTAGAGTCATAATTTCTAATTACCAAGCTCATGCCTAGAATATGTGTCTTTGAGTCTATTTGTCCACTCTTCCATAGTGCAAGTAATCGGATTATGATTGGATATCAAGCAATTATTTCTATGACAACTATGTCATCGTGAGATCTGGAAACTGGTGTCAATCTGGAGTGAGATTTTTTTTTAACATCATTGTAGTTAATATCCAAGAAATTTGTATTCTGGGCCTTATTTTTGAACTTCTAAAATTTTATGTTCTAATATTATTAATTTTTTGTGAATTATCATACAGCTTTCAAATCTGCTATACTTTATTAAGTCTTTTGGTTGCTATCCTTGGAATTTTTACTCATTGATTATTTCTTAAAATTTTTCCTTTTAACAATTCTCTTTCTTTATAGTGGAATGAACAATTGCTAGTATGTGAAGTATGACATCAAAATGGTTGAAGGGCTGAATTGAACTTTCTTCTCTGTTAAGACTAATTGCTTCACTGTTTATCCAGAAAATACAGGGTGTGTGCACATATTTTATATCTCCATACATCTTCATCTTTATCTCTGTTTTCATCCCTGTCTTTCTTTTTCCAATTTGTTTCTACTCCAGGCATTCACATTTTCTCCATTATCCTCATGATTGCTACTCTCAGCTATTGTTTGGAACTTAGAACATACAAATGGACTTAGTTGACCAGATATGCCAATATTTTTAAGGTCTATAATCAACCATTTTGGGGGGAATGTTTCCAATTTCTTCCATTGAAAAAGTAGAAAAACATTTTCTCTTTCATTAGATACTCTCCTGGGTCATATC